>MU775263.1:72052-121171 GCA_026770625.1 Nicotiana glauca | reverse complement strand
CCTGTGAGTATCTGTTGGCCTGTTAGTGCAAAACTGATCTTACTTGCTGGATTTCTAAAGTCTAAACTGAGGTCACATTATTGTTAATTTGTTGGCTCTATTTTTAATCTGATAATGTGAGCATGAAGTATTGCATTTGAATTGGTATCAATTTCTATTTGAATAGGCTCTCATGAGAAGAACGTTAGATTCCTCTGATCATTATTGGACTAGCATGCACCGTGACTAGGCTATCAGACTGATTATGCTATGTCTATGATTCGTGTTAGTTTGATGCTTTGGTGTTATTAATTTCTGCTAGACTCCACTCGCACATATATGCTGGTTTGCACTTAGGATTGTGGACAGTTAGTTGATTAGTGCTATTTGCCTGGTAACTGTTAAGTCTCCCCCAGTTTTTGAGCATAAATTTGGAGTTCATTTGGCCTGTGTTAGCTTTGAATTACTAAGTAATTTGTGTGCACAGTTTCAAGCCCTTGTTGATACTGTTGGAATCTTTTAGCCTAGATCATTCTGTTAAGTTCAAAAAAAAAGTGAATTGTGCTTGATTTCCTCAATTGCTATGTTCGTTTTGTTCGAATCGTAATCTGTAGATTTTGGGATTTGATTGAAGCTTGTAATCTGAATACCCAGCAGTAGAGGTCCACCCTGTACCTTCATTTCCGGAATGCGTATATTGGCGTATTCATACTTGTTCCAACAGTCGTTACTCTCGTTATTTGTCATTATTGATGCTTCCTTGTTTTGAATTCTCATTGCAATCGCAGTATATTTTAGCCTGCATCTTCATACGGCAAGTGGTTGGTTTAGTTTGAAGACTAGGCTTAATATCATGCTTTAGTTATCTTTTTAAAAGTATCGTTTGTGCTTCTGCTGCCATGAAATTGATTTTCTAACAAGTATATTAGGATGGAAAAACCAAAAATAGAGAATGTAGTATACTTTAAGGTGAACCTTAAATAAAACGTAGATGAGCCTCACTAAATCAAAAATATTTAATTGTGGGGCCCTCAAATAAATATCAACATAAAAATTCTAGATTCGGAATGACCGTTTAGCAAATTTCACGGTCTTTTCCAAAGTTAATAAAGACGTAAATACTTTAGGCGCGATTAATAATATTACTTTCCTAATACGGGTGTACATTTATGTGACCCAAATCTAAAATCCCGGCGAAGTTGAAATGCACTAAAGTCACAGACGTACTGGTACGGTGTGACTCGAAATGCGTTTTCGCGACGTCGTAATTCTTAAAAAAAATGACAAAGTGGGACATTAATAAAGCATAAAATTGAAGCATATAAAAATTAGATAAAAATAAAAACAACAGTTGTGCGACCGTGCTAAAACCAGGGAATCCAGGAGTGCCTAACACCTTCTCCTGGGTTAACAGAATTCCTTATCCGGATTTCTAATTCGTAGACTGTAACAGAGTCATAATTTCTTCGGTTTGGGATTAAACCGGTGACTTGGGACACCAATATTTTCCCAAGTGGCGACTCTGAAATTTAATAAACAAATCCCGTTTCGACTGTCCTTTAATTGGAAAAACTCCTTTCCTTTTTGTTATTATATCCCTTCCCGGGGTATAATATTAATAAGCGGTACATTAAAATAAATAAAAAGAAAAAGGACGTGTGACATCAGTGAGACGATGTTTCTTAATTTCTTGGTTTAGCTTTATTTCATTGCAAAGGAATAAACCTTCCTGAGTGCATACACTAATAAGTTTACCATATGAGTAAGTATCATAATTGATACTCATCCCTGTGCCTCTAAGGACTTTTCAAATCCTTTCAGCAAATAAGGGAGGAAGTCCATCTATGAATTTGGCCTTCCAATGAGTACTACTACTCTCTGGTAATTCCATCACTATGGATAAGAAAACATATTGATACCATCTAAAAGATGTAAGGGTCTTACACTTTAAATTCTGAAGCATAGTTATGATAGTTTCACTATTATCAGACCATCTTCCAGAAAATATTCTATGATATTAAGAACTAATGAATAGACTACATTCTGTACAGTCTTATTATCTTCGACTTTAGTCACATTCATAATTTTATTGCGTTGGTCTTGAGTGAGATAATTATCCTACCAGCCTTTAAGCTAACCAGTAAATCCAGCAATAAGCATCTCTGTAATTCCCTTGTACATAAGCATTCTATGTATTGTAGTATAAATTTTCCTTTCAGCAAGACCGTCTATATTCCACTCATAAATATCTGACTCACTATAACCTTGGTGGTAGTGGTCATTATCATGTTCTTCTAGTAGAACATCCTGAGGGGTTGGTCGAGGATAATAAAACATCCTTTGGTAAGGTTTGCGAGCATATTTTTTAGAGATTTTATTAATCTCATCTTCTACCTGTATTCTTTTACCTATGTCGGGTTTATGCTCTAGAGTTAAAGGACTAGCCTTAAAATCTCCAAACTTCTTATTAAGAAGTTCTTCCAAATCATTAAGACTTTTAATTTTAAAGTCTTTTACATCCGGTGGAGGTTGGATGCTGGTAGTAGCTATTTGCTCTTTACCTTTTCCCTCCTATTTGAGAAATTTTTTGGACCTCAGCTATAAGCTTGTCCAATTTCTCTTGTATCGTGATAACCTGTTCTCCCAGAATACTAACATACATATTGGTATAATTATTCCGAGTAAGCATAGTATTCAGATTTTTGGCCGTAATGGTAACCACATTATTTTCAAATAATTTAGAAAAAGTAGTAAAATAAACTTGAATATTTGGATTTATGCAAAAAGAAAATTTATTCCTTAAGGAAATAGGGTTTAATTAGACCCTCCAAGTCCAAATGGTCTTGTACTGCTTTTTATGTAAACAAGCATGCTGAACAGGAACGAGGAGTTCCTAGATTAGTTATTAACTATAAACCTCTTAATAAGGTTTTAAAATGGATCAGATATCCTATTCCTAATAAAAAGGATTTACTTGATAGGTTACATAATGCCATTATATTTTCAAAAGTTGATTTAAAATCAGGTTATTGGCAAATTCAGATATCCGAATCGGATAGATATAAAACTGCTTTTAATGTACCAATGGGACAATACGAATGAAATGTTATGCCTTTTGGTTTGAAAAATGCTCCCTCTGAATTCCAAAAAATCATGAATGATATATTTCTTCCTTATACGTATTTCATAATTGTTTGTATTTATGACATTCTAGTATTTTCAAAAAATATAGAATCTCATTTTAAACATGATTTATTTAAGAAAATTATTATTCAAAATGGTTTAGTAATATCAAAACCAAAAATGGTGATTTTCCCAACTTCGGTTAGATTTTTGGGTCATAACATTAAGAAAGGTAGGATCGTTCCTATCAATAGAAGTATTGAATTTGCTTCTAAATTTCCTGATATAATTATTGATAAAACCGAGCTCCAGCGTTTTCTTGGTAGTTTAAATTATATTTCTCCTTTTATAAAGGACCTTGCTCAGGATACTACACTTCTTTATTATAGATTAAAGAAGAACCCTAAAGCCTGGGCTGATAGTCATACTGAATCAGTCAAAAGAATTAAACAAAAGGTTCATAACGCCCAGAAAAATCATGCGACTGTGGCAAAAGAAATTCTTACTATAGTCAAATGTGTTATGAAATTTTAGACTGATTTATATAATCAAAAGTTTATTATTAAAACTGATTTCCAAGCTACAAAATTTATTTTTAATAAAAATTTTAAACATGATGTTTCTAAACAGATGTTTGCTAGGTGGCAAGCTTTATTAGCACCTTTTGATTTTGACATAATATATAAAAAAGGGTCTTATAATACCCTTCCTAATTTTCTTATAAGAGAATATTTGAACTCATAAGTTTCCTCTTTAATACTGTTAATTATGAATGACTACATAATATTTTTAGGAGAAGAAACTTTAATCACTATTCTTAGGGTGATTCCATTGTGTAGAGACTTAAAAAGTCTTATAATTGATAAAATTGTTGATGATGTTATGGATGAATATGAACAATTCTTTAATGAATTTTCCATCCATGACTATTCTGATGAAACTGGTACTAATTTAGAATATATCATACAGGAGATGATACAATTAGGCCATTTTTGTGATGATTATGAGGAAATAGACAATAGAATAGATCATATTCACGATCTGGATCTTGATAATACTGAAGATCGTTCTTTATTCTAATAATATTTTTTTATGCAGAACATGAAGTCAGTGACGATATATCCATGGCTTCTTTGGGTAATACTTTTGATGAAGAAGAATGTGTAGTAAGGGAAGCTCAAAGCACCTTGGAAACAGAAGTTAATATTAATGAGATAGAAGACTTCCTTGCAAAATTGAAGGAAAGTGCTGAAGAATCTTCAGAAAGAAAAGACAAAAAAGGAAAAGGAAAAGGAAAAACAAGAATGACTGAAGGCCCCGCAAATGAATTATTGGGGTAATGAAGACGAATAACTTTAATAAAGTTAACTTTAATAATGTAGCGGACCCCTCCATTATTGAAGGGAATCTACTTTAATAAAGAATAATTTAAGAGAATTTTGCAAAGAGAATCTTTAATATTCTCATCTAGATCAAGTTCTTTGATTTTGTCCTTGATCTTGCAATCCTTTGCATAATGGCCTACTCTTTCGCATTTGTAGCAGGTTTGAGGGTTTTTTTTCTTTAACATAAACATTTCTGCCTTTATGATGATAATTCTTTAAATGCTTTAATACTTAGCATTAAATTACATGGTTATGATTACTTGCCTGGTACAAAAGTAATATGTATCTGTTATAGGATTTATTTTAAACCATTATATACTTTAAATCCTATGTGCAAAATAATGGATTTAAAAAATGAAACCATTCTTATAGAAACCAACTTTGAAAAATCCAAAGTAATTACTAGAAGACCTATCAAATGGGATGGAATTGATTTCCCTAAGGAATGGGTCATAGAGAAAGCAATTTCTCCTCGATACACTAGTAATACTGAGGTTACAGAGATAGAACAAACCTCAGATGACACTATAAAGATTAGGTTCAATGAACCTATTCAAACTGATAATATCAGTTTATCATGTAGACTGACTGGATCAAATTCTTCTTATATTTCTCCAATTGATTATGTGGTAGACTTTCCATCTAGAGCATCCACATCACAAATTAGAGAAAATAATAGAATTGATAGTATAAAAATTGGTCAAGATATTATTGTCAAGATTAATTCAGATCTTGAACCCACTGCATCTGAAATGGATTTTTCAAATGGTGTTAATGATGTCTGAAGACCAAATAGATTTTAGTCCGGGTTCATCGGCAAGAAAAATGAATTTAGAAGAATTTCTAAAACCCAGATGTGCTATTTTTAGAAAATGATTTCATAAAAACATGACTAGTGAATTAATACAATTTTTTAGACATGATTTTTATATGGATATTAGCAAGAAGAATAAAATTATTGCTTTTGTTCCTTGGTTTATGTCTAAACATGTTTATAACTATATTTCTGTATTAGAAAGAGATTATATGCTCACTAGTGGAAAAATAACTAAATCAGTTTTTCCATCCCAACAATCTTTTCAAATGGGAGAAAAAGATAAAGTAGTTTATTTTACTATTTTTTCTAAATTATATGAAAATGATGTTGTCACGACCTACCCCGTTTACCCCATATTATATTTATATATGCTTCAATATTAATATTTGAATGGATCAGATAGAATTGAATTGGTTTTAGTTGTAAATGAGACACTTAGCCTTTTAGAAGGAAGTTTATTTTGGAAAAGTCAACCGGAAGTTGACTATATAGTTAGAAGACTCGGATGTTAATTATGGTGATTTGGTTAGCTTCGGGGGATGATTTGTGACTTAGGAGTGCGATCGGAATTAATTTTGGAGGTCCGTTGTAGAATTAGGCTTGAATTGGCGAAGTTTGAATTTTTTCGGATTCCGGTTGATAGGTGAGATTTTGATCCGAGGGTCAGAATGGAATTCCGAGAGTTGAAGTAGCTTCGTTGGGTGATTTTTGATATGTGTGCAAATTTTCAGGTCATTCGGACATCGTTTGGTTGGGTTTTATATCAAATGCGCATTTCGGAAGTTTTGAAGAAACTTAGGCTTGAATCCGATGTGAATTGATGGTTTTAGCATTGTTTGATGTGTTTTGATGATTGGAACAAGTTTGAATGATGTTATGGAGTTATTTTGGTGCTTTTGGTTGAGGTCCCGGGGGCCTCGGTGTGATTTTAGGTGGTTAAACGAGAGTTTCGAGGTGTGTTGCAGGTTCAGCTTTTCTGTCAGCTGGTATTTCCGCTTATGCGGAAATGGACCGTAGAAGAGGTTCCGTAGGAGCGAGTGGAGTATTGCATAAGCGGTTCTTGTCTTGGTGGAGTTGTTCCGCAAAAGCGGAAAATTGTTCGCAAATGCGGATGTAGTCCTGGGAGGTTCGCAGAAGCGGATGTGGAGACGCAAAAGCGGATGTTGGGTTTTTACGTAAGAACCGCGTAAGCGGATTTTTGGCCGCAGAAGAGGTCCCGCATAAGCGGAAACGGGACCGCAGAAGTGAAAGTTGCTGTGGACAAAAGTGTTTTAAATGTCATATTTCATCCGCGAGCAAGAGGTAATTTCCACCATTTTTTAACAAGCTTTGAAAGCTTTGAGGCGATTTTGAAGAGGGATTCAATGAGGAATGATTGGAGGTAAGATTCTTGAACCTAAAACTCATTATTATTGGGAAATCTACCTACAAATTCATGGAATTAAGCCTAAATGGATGAATTAGGGCTTGAGTTTTTGATATTTCAAACTGGAATTTGATAGGTCATTTGATCTCAGATTTGAGAGTTCTTGGTATGTATGAACTCGTGGCGAGACGAGGAATCTGGTAATATGAGTTTTGTAATTTTTCGAGAGCGGGCCCGGGGCTCGGGTTTTGCTAGTTTCAAGATTCTTTTTACGATTGGGTATTGTTCCCTTAGCATATTGTAATGCATTCGCTATGATTTTAGTTAGATTCGACGTGCGTGGAGGCCGAATTGAGGGGCAAAGGCATCACGAGCTAGAGATTTCACCGGTTCTAGGTGAGTAATACTTGTAAATGATATCCTGAGGGTTTGAAACCCCAGATTTTCACATCATAGTGATGTATTGTGGTGACTTGCGCGCCAGGTATGAGTGTGGGGTAGAGCACCATTGGGCATTGTGACTTGGTCCGTCCTGGTTGTTGATTTTATTGCGTGATTGACTGAAAACTACTTGATGCTATCATGATTTGGGCTGATTGCCATTTTTTTGGGCTTCGTGCCGATTATTTTAATCTTTCAGGGATTGATATCACTGTTTTTGCATTATGTTGCATATTATTTGATCTCAGTCCAAGGTTCTAAATACTGTTTTGCAAAACTCAGCTATCTTTCTAAGATTTGAAAACTTAAATGATATTTTACTAACGTTTCAAGCTGAGAACTGCTATTTTACTATTGCCCAAGGGGCTTATGTGCATTTTTAGACTGTGAATGGATTGGGCTGCGCGCTGCAGCGGTGTGATAATAATATTGCACTTGGGCTTTAGGAGCCCCTCCGGAGTCTGAACCCCCACAGTGAGCGAGGGTACCCAAATGGATCGGGTTGTACGCCGCAGCGGTCATGTGCATTGCATTGCATTCACATATTAATTCCTGTCTGTACTACGTGGAATGACATTTAGCACTCTCATATCATTGGCATCAATGCTATTTCTTGCACTGTGTACCAGATACCCTGGTGTTATTTGTAAATAGAGTGTTGTGCCTGAGGGGCTAACTTGTATGCGGACTTGCACTACTTGATATTGCATTCATATGCTTACTGTTGGAAAAAGAATATTTTCAAAAGAGATTTTTAACTGAGCTAGAAGTTTCTAAAGGATTTTCACGGTTTTGCTATTTTCTCAAAAGGTTGTATTGTCCCATATAGCATGATGGAGTGTTCTTACGTGATTTCTTACCGCTCAGTTACTATTTACTCTTATTACCACTAAGTTGGAAGTACTCACTTTACTCCCTGCACCATGTGTACAGATTTCGATGTCCCGGGAGCATAGTTGAGCTATTTGTTGCTTCAGAGCTTCTCATGAGTTGTCGAGTGTGACGACCCGGCCTGTTGACGCGTGAGTTACCACCCTATTTCACTCATATTATGTTGTTCTATTCTTCAATATCAGTATTTGAATGAATCGGATAGAATTGAATTGGTTTAAGTTTGAAATGAGGCACTTTGCCTCTTAGAAGGAAGCTTGTTCTGGAAAAGTCAACCCGAAGTTGAATATATAGTTAGAAGGCTCGAATGTGAACTCCGGTGATTTGGTTAGCTTCGGGGGATGATTTGTAACTTAGGATTTCGATCGGAATTAATTTTGGAGGCTCGGTGTAGAATTTGGCTTGAATTGACGAAGTTTGAATTTTGGCGAATTCCGGTTGATGGGTGAGATTTTGATCTGAGGGCCGGAATGGAATTCTGATGGTTGTAGTAGCTTCGTTAGGTGATTTTGGATATGTCTGCAAATTTTCAGGTCATTCGGACATCGATTGGTTGGTTTTTTATCGAAAATGCATTTCGGAAGTTCTTGAAGAACTTAGGCTTTGATTTGGTGAAATTTGATGATTTTGATGTTAACTATAGTAATTTGATGATTCGAGAAAGTTTGGATAGGGTATTATATCATGTATGCTTTTGGATGAGGTTCCGGGGACCTCAGGGTAAGATCGAGTGTTAAAAACGAGAGTTTTTTAAGTTGTTTCAGGTTTGTGATTTCTGTCATCTAGTATTTCCGCTTCTGTGGAAATATACCGTAGAAGCGGGTAAGGGAGCGCAAGAGCGATGTTGATTTGGGTTGTGAAGTTTCCGCAGCAGCAGAACTTGGTCCGCATTAGCGTGTCCGCAGGAGCGGACTTTTGGCCGCAGAAGCGGACTTGGGGATCTGCAGAAGCGAGTTTCTTGTCGCATAAGCGGTCTTGGGGAAATTTAAGTGAAAAATGCAGAAGCGGATATTTGGACATGGAAGCGATACCGCAGAAACGGTTTTGAGAACCGCAAAAGCGAAAAATCGCTATGGCAGAAGGGTTTATATCATTAATTCATCCACGAGCTTATGTCGTTTTTTCCCTCCATTGTGGACCGATTTTGAGAGCTTGGAGGCGATTTTGAAGAGGGATTCAAGGGTTAATGATTGGAGGTAAGTTCCTTGGCCTAATTATTCAAGTTTATGGTAGAATTAACATGGAAATTGGTGGAAATTCATTAAAAAGGGGTAAAGCTAGGGCTTGAGTTTTAATATTTCAAATTGGAATTTGATGTCATTTGAGCTCGGATTTGGGAGTTCTTGGTATGTATGGACTCGTGACGAGAGGAGGAATCCATTAATATAAGTTTTATAATTTTTTGAGAAGCAGACCCGGGTCTCGGGTTTTGTTAGTTTCGAGATTCTTGTTATTTTTCGATTGGGTATTGTTCCCTTAGCATATTGTAATGTATTCGCTCTGGTTTTGGTTAGATTCGACACGCATGGAGGCCGAATTGAGGGGCAAAGGCATCGCGAGCTAGAGATTTCACCGGTTCGAGGTGAGTAACACTTGTAAATGATATCATGAGGGTTTGAAACCCCTGATTTGCACATCATAGTGTTGTATTGTGGTGACTTGCACGCCAGGTATGAGCGGGGGTTAGAGCACTGTTGGGGATTGTGACTTGGTCCGTCCCGGTTGTTGATTTTACTGCGTGATTAACTGAAACCTGCTTGATGCTATCATGATTTGGGTTGATTGCCATGTTTTGGGCTTCGTGTCGATTATTTGGATCCCTTAGGGATTATTATCACTGTTTCCATGATGCTTAGCACGTTTTCATGATATCAGTCCTGAGTTAAACACTATCTAGAATTGATTAGTAACTTTCTAAAGTTTTAAACACTTAATCTCTAATTCCTAATAATTGGAACTAAAAATGATAAACTTGACTGTGCCTGCGTGGCTTACGTGCATATATCTGGACTGAGTGTGGATCGAGCTGCGCACTGCAACACTATTGCATGTGCATTTCTGGACTGATAATGCATCGGGCTACATGCCGCAGCGGTGTGATATTGATATTGCGCTTGGGCAGTAGGAGGTCCTCCAAAGTCTGAACCCCCACAGTGAGCGCGGGTATCCAAATGGATCGGGCTGTGCGCCGCAGCGGTCTGCGTTGCATTGCATTCACACATTGATTCCTGTTTGTACTATGTGGTATGATATTTAACACTCTCACATCATTGGCATTAATGCTATTTCTTGCACTATGTACCAGATACCCTGGTGTTATTTGTAAATAGAGTGCTGTGCCCGAGGGGCTGACTTTTGTGCGGACTTGCACTACCTGATATCACATTCATATGCTTATTTTTGGAAAAAGAATATTTTCAAAAGAGATTTTTAAACTGAGCTAGATGTTTCTAAACGATTTTCACGGTTTTACTATTTTGTTCAAAAGGTTGTACTTTACTATATAGCATGATGGAGTGTTCTTACGCGATTTCTTACCGCTCAGTTATTATTTACTCTTATTACCACTGAGTTGGAAGTACTTACTTTACTCCCTGCACCACGTGTGAAGATTCAGGTGTCCCGGGAGCATAGTTGAGCTATTTGCTGCTTCAGAGTTTCTCAGGGGTTGTCGAGGTAGCTTCCTGACGTTCACAGGACCCGACTCCTCCCCTATCCTTTTATTATTTCCGCATTTTAGAACATCAGTATTACTGAGGATGTATTATTTTGTTACCTTAGAGGCTCTATACTCATGACCCCAAGTCTTTGGGAGATGTTGGTTATGACAGTGATTCATACTGTCTCTATCTAAATTATTTGATTAATAGACTTGTTAAACTATTAAATTAAATGCAATAAACTGATAATGGGATATAGATTGGGTTGTGAGTGTTATTGGTCGGGCTTGCCTAGCAATTGTGTTGGGCGCCATCATAATCGGGATTGGGGTCGTGTAAGTTGATATTAGAGCCTAGGTTACTAGGCCTCATGAGTCATGAGCCGGTTAGTAGGGACTCGCGGATCGGTACGGAGACGTCTGTATTTATTCTCGAGAGGCTGCAGAACCTTTAGGAAAACTTCACTTTCTTGGAATTCCTATCGTGCGTACTTGATTCACCTTGAGATATAACTCTTGAAATTCCTTCCACACGTTTTTATGCACACATGAGCGCTCAGTATTGTATGTGCCTTGACGGCTTGTGATTCCCCAATCGAGGGGCGAGATGTGATCCCGTGAGTTCGATATATGGCCAGTCTGGAGGACTTGAAGTCGGATCTTGCCTATGTCTTGAGCACTAAGGTGCTGATCGTGTGAGCTAGTGTTTTGAACTTATATGTTTGTAATATTGGAATGAGATCATATCCTACGGTGTCAGAGTGCTAATACGGCACGAGTGGAATAGGAGTGAATGACTCTCGAGAATGGTTTTATTGTGTTCGAGATTTTTGCATGTAATCATCAGGTGTCTAAGGTAGTCTATGTGGCTAGAGACTATGTTTCCATTAGGAAGAGATCAAGACTTGTGGTATCTTATGCTAATGATGGGGTTCTATGTATCATTATTTGCGAAGTAATAGTAACGAATTCCGATTCACAGGAAGTTCTTCAAGTAAAGTATTCTGGAACGTGGTATTTCTGGGAAACGTTGAGAGAGTAATCGGTGGCCTATGGGTCTTAGACAGTGTGGTCTTATGTTCGAATCTCCTGTGCTGAGCCTGGATTGAGGCATTATGATACTACAGAAAGGATGAATATCGAGTTGATGATGAATAAAAAGAGAAATTTGATAGACTGAATAACTTGATAATAGACCGAATCGGTATGGTAAGGGTATGATTAATTCCTTGTATGTGTTCGAAGTAATGGGCTTTTACAGGCATTTTGAAGCAATGCTCTTGTGTTTTGACGGCTTGCTCAGCTTGGTTTAGATATAAGGATTCAGTCCTAGCAGTTTAGCTTGTACAAATGGAGTTGGTAGAGATGTCCTTGTTGGGTTTTACCGTGGTTTGAATATGAGTATATTTCCTATGGGTATGCGAATCATGGAGGGTGTAAGACTTGGGGATCCGCCGAAGCTAGTTTCTTATCGCACAAGAGGTCGTGGGGAAATTTAAGTGAAAACCGCAAAAGCAGATATTTGAACGCGGAAGTGATACCGCAAAAGAGGTTTTGAGAACCGCAGAAGCGAAAAATCGCTGTGGCAGAAGGGTTTATATCATTAATTCATCCCAAGCTTATGTCACTTTTTCCCTCCATTGTGGAGCGATTTTGAGAGCTTGGAGGCGATCTTGAAGAGGGATTCAAGGGTTAATGATTGGAGGTAAGTTCCTTGGCCTAATTATTCAAGTTTATGGTAGAATTAACATAGAAATTGGTGGAAATTCATTAAAAAGGGGTAAAGCTAGGGCTTGAGTTTTAATATTTTAAATTGGAATTTGATAGGTCATTTGAGCTCAGATTTGGGAGTTCTTGGTATTTATGGACTCGTGACGAGACAAGGAATCCGTTAATGTAAGTTTCATAATTTTTCAAGAACCGGGCCCGGGGCTCGAGTTTTGTTAGTTTCGAGTTTCTTGTTATTTTTTGATTTTTTTCGATTGGGTATTGTTCCCTTAGCATATTGTAATGCATTCGCTCTGATTTTGGTTAGATTTGACGCGCGTGGAGGCCGAATTGATGGGAAAAGGCATCGCGAGCTAGAGATTTCACCGGTTCGAGGTGAGTAATACTTGTAAATGATATCCTGAGGGTTTGAAACCCCGGATTTGCACATCATAGTGTTGTATTTTGGTGACTTGCAGCCAGGCATGAGCGTGGGGTAGAGCACCCTTAGGGACTGTGACTTGGTCCGTCCTGGTTGTTGATTTTACTGCATGGTTGACTGAAACCTAGTTGATGCTATCATGATTTGGGTTGATTGGCATGTTTTGGGCTTCGTGCCGATTATTTGGATCCCTTAGGGATTACTACCACGATTTCCATGATGCTTAGCATGTTTTCATGATATCACTCCTGAGTTAAACACTGTCTAGAAATTATTAGTAACTTTATAAAGTTTTAAACACTTAATCTATAATTCCTAATAATTGGAACTAAAAATGATAAACTTGACTGTGCCTGTGTGGCTTACATGCATATATCTTGATTGAGTGTGGATCGAGCTGTGCACCGCAGCAGTGTTGCATGTGCATTTTTTGACTGATGATGGATCGGGCTGCACGCCGCAGTGGTGTGATACTGATATTGCACTTGGGCAGTAGGAGCCCCTCCGGAGTCTAAACCCCCACAGTGAGCGCGGGTATCCAAATGGATCGGGATGGGCGCCGCAGCGGTCATATGTATTGCATTGCATTCACGCATTGATTCCTGTTTGTGCTACGTGGTATGACATTTAGCACTCGCACATCATTGGCATTCATGCTATTTCTTGCACTGTGTACCAGATACTCTGGTGTTATTTGTAAATAGAGTGTTGTGTCCGAAGGGCTGACTTGTGTGCGGACTTGCACTACCTGATATCACATTCATATGCTTATTGTTGGAAAAAAATATTTTCAAAAGAGATTTTCAAAATGAGCTAGATATTTCTAAAGTATTTTCCCGACTTTACTATTTTGTTCAAAAGGTTGTACTGTACTATATAGCATGATGGAGTGTTCTTACGTGATTTCTTACCGCTCAGTTATTATTTACTCTTATTACCACTGAGTTGGAAGTACTCACTTTACTCCCTACACCACGTGTGCAGATTCAGGTGTCCCTAGAGCATAGTTGAGCTATTTGCTGCTTCAGAGCTTCTCAAGAGTTGTCGAGTGTGATGACCCAACCCATTGTCATGTGAGTTAACGCCCCATTTCCCCCATATTATGTTGTTCTATGCTTCAATATCAATATTTGAATGAATCGGATAGAATTGAATTGGTTTTAGTTGGAAATGAGGCACTTAGCCTCTTAGAAGGAAGCTTTTTTGGAAAAGTCAACCGGAAGTTGACTATATAGTTAGAAGGCTCGGATGTGAACTCCGGTGATTTGATTAGCTTCAGGGGAAGGAGTGCGATCGGAATTGATTTTGGAGGCTCGATGTAGAATTTGGCTTGAATTGGCGAAGTTTGAATTTTGGCAAATTCCGGTTGATGGGTGAGATTTCGATCCAAGGGTTGGAATGGAATTCCGATAGGTGTAGTAGCTTAGTTAGGCTATTTTTGATATGTCTGCAAATTTTCAGGTCATTCGGACTTCGTTTGGTTAGGTTTTTGATCGAAAATGCATATCGGAAGTTCTTGAAGAACTTAGACTTTGATTTGGTGAAATTTGATGATTTTGATGTTAACTATAGTAATTTGATAATTCGAGAAAGTTTGGATTGGGTATTATATCATGTTTGTGCTTTTGGTTGAGGTCCCGGGGGCCTCGGGGTAAGATCGAGTGTTAAAAACAAGAGTTTTTAAAGTTGTTTCAGGTTTGTGATTTCTGTCATCTGGTATTTTTGCTTATGTGGAAATGGACCGCAGAAGCGGGTAAGGGAGCGCATGAGCGATGTTGGTATGGGTTGTGAAGTTTCCGCAGAAGTAGAACTTGGTCCGCATTAGCCTGTCCGCAGGAGCGGACTTTTGGCCGCATAAGCGGACTTGGGGATCCGCAGAAGCGAGTTTCTTATCGCATAAGCAGTCGTGGGGAAATTTAAGTGAAAACTGCAGAAGCGGATATTTGGACGCGGAAGCGATACCGCAGAAGCGATTATGAGAACCGCAGAAGCAAAAAATAATTGTGGCAGAAGGGTTTATATTATTAATTCATCCGCGAGCTTATGTCATTTTTTTCCTCCATTGTGGAGCAATTTTGAGAGCTTGGAGGCTATTTTGAAGAGGGATTCAAGGGTTAATGATTGGAGGTAAGTTCCTTGGCCTAATTATTCAAGTTTATGGTAGAATTAACATGGAAATTGGTGGAAATTCATTAAAATGGGGTAAAGCTAGGGCTTGAGTTTTAATATTTCAAATTGAAATTTGATAGGTCTTTTGAGCTCGGATTTGGGAGTTCTTGGTATTTATGGACTCGTGACGAGATGAGGAATCCATTAATTAAAGTTTTATAATTTTTCGAGAAGCGGTCCCGGGGCTCGGGTTTTGTTAGTTTCGTGATTCTTGTTATTTTTTAATTGTTTTTGATTGGGTATTGTTCCCTTAGCATATTCTAATGGATTCGCTCTGATTTTGGTTAGATTCGACACGCGTGGAGGCCGAATCGAGGGGCAAAGGCATCGCAAGCTAGAGATTTCACCCGTTCGAGGTCTGCTTATGCCGGAAAACCGCAAAAGTAGAGGCTTCCTTAAGATGATGGGACTCAAGAAAAATCCCGACCTAGCTTGCTTGAAGGACTCCTACATACCATTTGATTTCTTGTACGAAAGGTATGGCCATAGCAAGTCTTATCGCACCTACACTGACGAGTTCGCCCTCACCTCTTTGGGGCACATACATAGGAAGGCCTTTGTGTTCATGTTTTGCTTCTTGGGTATGATAATATTTCCCATGAAGAAGGCTAGGATCCACACCAGAATAGCCATGGTAACCAAAACCTTAATGGAGGGTATCGACGGACAGACTTTTAGCATAGTGCCCATAATCATCGCCGAGATGTATTGAGCCATGGGAAAATGTCAACAAGGGGCTCCGCACTTTGAGGGTTGTAACCTGTTACTGCAACTTTGGCTCATAAAACACCTTCAAAAAGGCGACTACATACAGGAAATCATACGCAGGGATTAGGATGACCACATCGCTTTTCACCACCCAAAGTGAATGAACTTCATGCCCAACATGTTCGCTCAGCCAGAGGACGCCAGTGGATGGGTAGAGTTGTTTGAAAATCTAAAAGAATAGCAAGTTCAGTGGATGTTCGAGTGGTTCCCAACAAGGGAGTTCATTGTCCGTACTCGAGACGCGCCATTTCTTGTGCTCATCGGTCTGAGGGGAGCTCATCCTAATGTCCCTCTCCGAGTCATGACGGTAGCTAGAAGAAAGAAGATCATACCCAGGATACATAAAACGAGACATTTCAGGGCTAAATTTTAAGATGATGATAGCCTGCACAGGTGTCACGCTCAACATATGTGGCACTGCAAGCTCGTCTTAGGGAAGGAGTCTATTGAACCAGACATGTATCATGCCGGGTATGTACCGCCTACACGGGTTGGTTGGAAGATGATCACATTGGTTTGGGTCTTCCAAGATTTGTCCATGGTTATAGTATTATTGATGAGAAAACTGAAGCACATGTCAAATACAATCAGTTGCGCAAGAGGATGCGAGAATGTGAGAATGAACATCGGGAAATACAAGAAGCCCACAAGAAGTTGATCAACGAATGAAAGGATATGGCTGTCAACGCCAACAACCGTTTGGGGTATTTGGAGAAAGGTCTAGTGGAATTAGGAGGAAAGTTCTTGAAAAGAATTGAAGACTGTCAGAATACCGAGGGAAGTGCAGGCGAATATCTAGCTCGAGCCTATCTACTGTTAGGACTGCGCGAGTTGATGCAGCTATACGAGGGAGGCAAGAGTACCGAATCTGGGGAAGGTCCTTCTGGTACTAAGTAGTTATGATATTTTATGCTTTCATAATGTAATAAGGCCACTAGCCATTAGTGACATCTTTTATCATTCAGTTGTTTTAAGACTCGTCTTGTTTTATCAATAAAAATGAGGCATTTAGCATTATAAATTCTCCAAATTTAATTTGTCGCTGGGCCTACCTCGGGCACAACGAGGCACCCAAATTAGGAAACGACTTATACTATTACACAACGTGTTTAAATATCGAAATATTATTTCTCAGAATCCACACTAACTTTTTACCTTTTTGTTTTTCTTTTATTTTTATTCCCCTCCCTAAAGGTTAGTTTGTGAATTTTGGCACCATTAGCATACTCAACAAGATCCAAGGGTCCTCCTCCTCAAAGTCCTACCAGAAACAGGAACAAAGGCAAAATGGGAGATGCAAGCGCTAGAAAGGAACTTGAGTAAACTTCTCAGAATGCTGTAATTACCAAGGAGACTACTTCTCACCTTGAGCAAACGTTGCTAGGATTTTGAGAGGAATTGGACCAAGTTCGGAACCTGGCAAGTCTGTCAATCACTCTTGCCACTCCTGATGTTAACACCCAGAACACTGCACCTCCACAAAATATCCCGCAACTACCAATACAACCCACTCATGCCCAAGCCTGCAATATATGCAATAACACTCCACTGCTCATTCCCGAACCACAAAACACCATAAAAGACCAAAACACCCTATCTTTGTGGACACTATGCCCCACTACACTCAGCCAATCACAAATGCGCCCGAATTAGATGACAAGGGCTCCCTCATTCAGAATTTGGCCGCTGAACTCAAGAAGTTAACTAGCCGGGTCCAAGGTTTCTAAGGTAGCAAAGGTGTTGAAGGGTTGAACTATGAAGATCCTTGTGTTTAGCCAGATGTTGAGCTCCCAGAGGGGTACAAACCTACCAAGTTCGAGATGTTCGACGGTACAGGTGATCCCAGTGTCCACTTGAGAATGTATTGTGATAAGTTGGTAGGAGTCATAAGGGATGAGAAAATCCGCATGAAGCTGTTCATGAGGAGTCTGAAAGGCGATGCTTTATCATGGTATATCAGCCAGGATGGAAAGAAATGGACAAGTTGGGTGAACATGGCGTCTGACTTTATGGACCAAATTAGGTTCAACACTGAAAATGCACCAGACGTGTTCTATATCCAGAATCTAAATAAGAAGCTCACAGAGACCTTTCACGAGTATGCTACTCGTTGGAGGTTAGAAGCTGCTAAGGTCACGCCGGCCTTGGTAGAAGAACAAATGAACAGGTTCTTCGTCCGTGCTCAGGATACGCAGTACTACGAAAGGCTGATGCTAATAGAGGGTCAAAAGTTCTCCGATATCATCAAGTTAGGAGAAAGGATCGAAGAAGGCATCAAAAATGGTATGGTCACTAACCTCGAGGCATTGCAAGCTACCAACAAGGCTTTACAGTTTGGTGGCTCGTCAAAGAAAAAGGACATAAATTCCGTAATAGCTGCGCAGAGGAACGGTTCCCCTATGAAGTACCAGACCTATCCCTCAACTCCACACACATATCAACCCATCATAAACTACCAAGCACCCTCACCCATATACCAAATTCCACCGTCTACCTACCAATCACCTCCACCACCCGCATATCAACCTACCTCGCCCAGATATTCCCAACCCGCACCTGTATACCAAGCATACAACTCCCAATCTTCTCATTACCCATCACCACCCACTCGCCAAAACTTTCCTCGTCCCAGACCAAATTTCTACCGTAAACCTCCTAGATAATATACCGCCATTGCCAAAACAATAGACCGACTATATGAAAAACTCAAAGCAGCTGGTTACGTTACCCCTATCCCAGCCGTAACTCCATAAAATCCCTCTCAATAGATCAACCCAAACAAGACCCGCAAATACCATTCCGGGATGAAAGGCCATACCATCGACGAGTGTTGCTCGTTGAAAGATAAGATTTAGAATCTAATTGATAACAAGGTCATTATAACAAAGGAGCCTGCTCCTAATGTCCGCCATAATCCTCTTCCCAACCATAAGGGTGGGGGCATCCATATGATCGAGATTGAAGATGATTGGGACCCCAAGGGGTCAATCGGTTTGATAGCTGAAAGAGATGAGCCCAAGAAGCTCAATCCCATTATAGTTCAGATCCAGCACTCTGAGGGCGATGTGGTAAATGTGTCTGTACCACTCGAGTTTGAAGCACCTCCTACAAAGATGCTAAAACTGATTGAAGTTGAGTTCGGGATTCCCAAGGCACCTGCACTACTTGAAGTCACTATGTTACCTCCCAGGATGCCAATTCCGATCTCCATGACAGACGTGAACACGTTCAAGTCAAATGCCATACCTTGGGATTACACAGTTGAGGCGAGAAGGAAGGGAAATAAATATACTGGAGAACTAATCGCCGCACAAGGCATGACCAAGACAGGCAGGGTATACACCCCAGAACATTTGGCTGAGTCCAGCAAGCAAGCCTCTGGATGAACTGTTGAAATTGGACCCGAGGACCTTTGGAGGAAGATACAGGCCAAAGAATACTCAGTCGTTGAGCAACTGAACAAAAGACCAGCACAAATTTCTATTCTGGCTCTTCTGCAAAGCTCTGAGGCATATAAAAATGCCTTAATGAAAATACTGAGTGAAACTTATATTCCCAGCAACATAACAGGAGGCGAATTGGCAAATATGGTAGGGCAGGTATTGAAAAGCCACAAGATCACCTTCCACGAGGATGAGTTACCACCAGAAGGGCTTAGTCACAACAAGGCATTGCACATCACTGCGCAATGCGAGGATTATTTTATCACGAGGATCTTAATCGACGGGGGATCCAGCCTTAACATTTGTCCGTTAATAACTCTCAGAACATTGGGAAAAGCACTGCATGAGATCAAGGACGGAGCTATCAATGTCAAAGCTTTTGACGGATCTCAAAGATCCACCATCAGAGAAATTAGCCTGGGCCTACAGATGGGACCCACCTAGTTCGATGTTGACTTCCAAGTCATAGACGTGCCAGCATCCTACAATTTGTTGTTGGGACGACCATGGATCCACGCCGCTGGGGCTGTGGTGTCAACCTTACATCAGGTTGTGAAACTTGAAAGGAATCATCAGGAGGTGATCATTCACGGTGATGATAGCAACCCTATATACAGTCGTCAAACCATCTTGATGATCGGAGGTAGAAGGGGAATAGGTGAAGAAACATACCATCACATCGAGCGAGTCAACGCCATAGACAAAGACAAGTGGTGGGATAACAAAATTGAGAGCATCCTGAACTGGAGCAGGTATGAGCCTGGAAAAGGACTTGGCAAAAATCTCCAGGGCATCACGAAGCCTAACAAGTTGAAGAAGCATGGAACCACCTTCGACCTGGGATACGAGTACACCTGGGAGAAGTTCAATCACTGGTCACCACCGTGGCGCTGTCCCTACTGCCCATTGTAACATCTCATACCCCAGCTGGAGCAGACCTTTCAGCGAACTGATGTCATATGCAGATCAGAGGAAGATGAGACATTGTCAGCAATGAAGAACCTGTTTCTGGAGGACGATATGGACTGCTGTGTTATCTTCGAGGAGGAAGGGGAGGAAGGCCCTTCCATTCAAGCCGTGAACCAAGGAGAACACCTCACCATTTATTCAGTCAGGACCACCAGTGCCCGGAGAGCTTCGGGGTAGCAAGGCTAAACGACGCACTATGCATCGCATTTTTACTTTTTAGTTGATTTTACTTTCCCGCATTGTCTTTAGTTTTGAAAAGAGCTCTGATGTATCAAACAGTTATGAATTTAATCGAAAGCTTTTTCCAAGTTTATCTTTATATCTCACTCTTATTACTTTTCTCTACCATTTAATTTATTTTACACAGCATTACTATCACATATCTTGATGATGAATCAACGACTGTGACTTGCAACAAGGCAATGCAACAAACGGACATAGATTCAGAAGAGGATGAAATACCAGAAGAGGTTGTCAGAGAGGTTGAGAATTTTAAGAACAGGCCTAAGTCCAACTTGGACGAAACTGAGGTTGTTAATTTGGGAGATGTAGAGAATGTCAAGGAAACACGTATCAGCGTACATTTGTCACCACCAGAAAAGAAAGAGTACACAGAATTCTTAAAAGAGTATGAGGACATCTTTGCATGGTTCTATGATGACATGACAAGTCTCAGCACATCCATTGTGGCTCACAAGTTGCCGACAGATCCGACATGCCCGCCGGTAAAACAGAAGCTTAGAAAATTCAAGCTAGACATGAGTTTGAAAATCAAAGAAGAGGTTACCAAGCAAGTCAAAGCCAGGGTTCTCAGTGTGGTAGAATATTTGATATGGTTAGCCAACATCGTGCCGGTACCAAAGAAATATGGGAAAGTTAGAGTATGTGTCGACTACCGGGATATCAACCGGGCCAGTACCAAGGACGATTTCACTTTGCCAAATATACACATACTGATTGACAATTGTGCCAAATATGAGCTGCAGTCGTTCGTCGATTGTTTTGCTGGATACCACCAGATATGGATGGATGAAGAAGATGCAGAGAAAACGACATTCATCATGCCATGGGGAATGTAATGTTACAGAATGATGTCGTTCGGTTTAAAGAATTCCGGTGCCACCTACATGAGGGCCATGGCCACTATCTTTCATGACATGATACATAAAGAAATCGAGGTGTATGTGGATGACATCATCATCAAATCCAAGAAAGCTCGCAGATCACATGGAAGATTTGAGGAAGTTCTTCAACAGATTAAGGAGATACAACTTGAAACTGAATCCAGCCAAGTGTGCATTTTGGGTCCCTGCCGGAAAGTTATTGGGTTTCATTGTGAGTCGCCGTGGAATAGAATTGGATCCGTCAAAGGTCAAAGCCATTCAATAGTTGCCACCACCAAAGAACAAGAAGGATGTAATGAGTTTTCTGGGAAGACTCAACTACATCAGCCGATTCATAGCTCAGTCCACTGTCATTTGTGAACCCATCTTCAAGATGCTAAAGAAAGATTCTGCCACTAAATGGACTGATGATTGTCAAAAGGCTTTCGACAGAATCAAGGAATATTTGTCAATGCCGCCAATCTTGGTTCCACCCGAGCCAGGGAGACCTCTATTGCTTTATCTTGCAGTATTGGATGAGGAATTTGGTTGTGTTCTAGGACAACATGATGAGACGGGAAGAAAGGAGTAAGCCATCTATTACCTTAGCAAGAAGTTCACCCTGTACAAGGCTCGGTATTCCTTATTAGAGCGCACTTGTTGTGCTCTAACCTGGGTAGATCAGAAATTGAGGCACTATTTATGTGCTTGCACCACTTATCTCATATCCAGGATGGACCCATTGAAATATATCTTTCAGAAGCCCATGCCTACCGGCAAGCTCGCCAAATGGCAAATCCTGTTAAGTGAGTTTGACATTGTGTATGTTACCCAAAAGGCAGTCAAATGTCAAGCTTTGGCAGATCACCTCAACGAGAATCATGTAGGAGGAGAATACGAACCTCTAAAGACGTATTTTCCTGATGAAGAGGTAGCTTTCATAGGAGAAGACATTGCAAAATCCTATGATGGTTGGAGAATGTTCTTCGACGGAGCCGCAAATTTCAAAGGAGTTGGTATAGGAGCGGTCCTGGTAACGGAAACTAGTCAGCATTACCCAGTATCTGCCAAGCTCAGATTCCTATGCACCAACAATATGGACAAATACGAATCCTACATCTTAGGGCTCAAACTGGCAATTGACACGAACATTCAGGAACTACTAGTGATCAGAGACTCGGACCTACTCATACATCAGGTTCGAGAGGAATGGGCAACCAAGAATTCCAAGATACTCCCTTATCTACGTCATATACAAGAGTTGAGGAAGAGATTCAGAAAGACAGAATTCCAGCACGTTCCCAGAATATAGAATGAATTCGCTGATTCCCTAGCCACTTTATCATCTATGATCCAGCATCCAGATACAAACTTTATTGATCCTATCCCGGTCAAGATTCACGACCAACCAACTTATTGTGCTCACGTTGAGGAAGAAGCTGATGGGAAACCTTGGTTCTATGATATCATAGAATACTTGACAACAGGAGAATACCCGTAACTTGCCAATGCTACTCAGAAACACAGGCTTCGAAGGAGGTTATCCAATAACTTCTTATACAGCGGAGGAATCCTGTATAGGATGACTCCTGATCTAGGATTATTAAGATGCGTCGAGGCAAGATAGGCAACCAGACTATTGGAGGAAGTGCACGCAGGGACCTGCGGACATGAATGGTTTCATTTTGGCAAAGAAGATACTCCGAGCAGGGTATTTTTGGATGACTATGGAAACAGACTGCATCCAGTATGTGCGGAGATGCCACCGTTGTCAGATACATGCAGACATGATAAAAGTACCTCCAAACGCGCTTACTGCAGCAAGTCACCATGGTCGTTCGCCGCCTGGGGAATGGATGTTATTGGACCAATCAAACCAGCCGCATCAAATGGGCACAGGTTCATCCTAGTGGCAATTGATTACTTTACCAAATGGGTTGAAGCAGCATCATACAAAGCAGTAACCAAGAAAGTTGTAACAGATTTCATCCACGATCGTATGGTTTGTCGGTTCGGAATTTCGGAATCAATCATCACTGACAATGGTTCCAATCTCAACAGCGACCTGATAAAGGCAATGTGTGATACTTTCAGAATCAAACATAAGAATTCTACAACTTACAGACCGCAGATGAATGGGGCTGTGGAAGCAGCCAATAAGAACATCAAGAAGATACTAAGGAAGATGATCGAAAGGCACAAGCAATGGCATGAGAAGTTGTCGTTCGACTTATTGGGATATTGTTCCACAGTCCGCACATCAACCGAGGCAACCCCTTACATGTTGGTATATGGTACAGAGGCAGTCATCCCCGTCGAGGTAGAAATTCCCTCCTTGAGGGTCATACAAGAAGCAGAGTTAGATGATGCAGAATGGGTCAAAAGTCGCTACGAGAAATTAGCCCTTATAGAGGGAAATTGAATGAATGCAGTTTGCCACGGTCAATTATATCAGAACAGAATGTCCAGAGCCTTCAACAAGAGAGTTAAACCAAGGAAGTTCATGCCAGGACAGCTGGTATTGAAGAAAATATTTCCGCATCAAGATAAAGCCAAAGGTAACTTCTCTCCCAATTGGCACGGTCCGTTCATGGTCCACCAGGTTCTAACTGGAGGAGCCCTTATTCTCGCAGAAATGGACGGAAAAGTCTAGCCGAAGCCAATCAACTCAGACGTCGTGAAACGATACTATATTTGATCATATGCTTTTCTTTCATAATGTAATTTGAACTACGCCTGACCTGATTCCCGTTTAAGAGGGGATACATAGGCAGCCCTATGGATTCGGTCACACTTTAAAAATTCCATTTTTCCCCGATATTGGAACTGGGGTAGAATTTTGAGGAGGACCCTCAAAATTTCGGAGCCGCTCCACCTTCAGTTATTCAGCACGACCGCCAGCAGCGCCCGCCCAGTAAATTGGGGCAGAATTTTGAGGAGGACCCTTAAAATTCCGTAACAAGCGAGGTTGTCGTGTCTTTGAACCACGTTGCAGTTGTCGGTTCATCCAAAATAAAACTGTTTTTCAAATTTATACTTACATTATACTAAATCATGCATAAATATCATTCGAATCGCTGTCGTTTAGCAATGTTACCCCAATGATGCGTAACGTCAAGGGCCAGGGGATACGAACTAACCTTCCCCCTCTACGGAACTTATGATTTTTCTTTGAATGCAGGCACTCCAAGTTGCAAATTATTGAATTCATTCACACACTCGTGCTCTTCAGGAGTGAGGAACAATCACGCAGTCGCAAAGTTACTATCTACACCTAACGTCCCCAGCAGCTACGATATCACCATCAGCCGTCAGCTAAGAAAAGTTTATTAATATTTACTATTTGCATCATCTGCATTGCATAAGGCTATCTTCTGCCTTTCGAGGTTAAGCACTACCTCCATCTTGCATAAGGCTACTCTTCTGTCTTTCGAGACTAAGCTCCGTCTCCATCTGCATTGCATAAGGCTATCTTCTGCCTTCCGAGGTTAAGCACTACCTCCATCTTGAATAAGGCTATTCTTCTGCCTTTTGAGACTAAGCTTTGTCTCCATCTGCATTGCATAAGGCTACTTATCTGCCTTTCGAGACTAAGCTCTGTCTCCATCTGTATTTTTGCACAAGGCTATTTTCTGCCTTCCGAGGTTAAGCTCTACCTCTATCCTGCATAAGGCTACTTATCTGCGTTTCGAGACTAAGCTCTGTCTCCATCTTCATTTTTGCATAAGGCTATTCTTCTGCCTTTCGAGACTAAGCTCTGTCTCCATCTGCATTGCATAAGGCTACTTATCTGCCTTTCGAGACTAAGCTCTGTCTCCATATGCATTTTTGCACAAGGCTATTTTCTGCCTTCCGAGGTTAAGCTCTACCTCCATCCTGCATAAGTCTACTTATCTGCTTTCCAAGGTTAAGCTCTACATCCATCCTGCATAAGGCTACCTATATGCCTTTCGAGACTAAGTGCTGTCTCCATCTGCATTGCATAAGGCTACCTATCTGTCTTCCGAGACTAAGCATTATCTCCATCCTGCATGGCTGAAATATCGCCGCTTTATTATTCGAACAGTGGAAATATCGCCACCTGCATTTTAAATTCCTGCTCTGGCTGAAAGATCACCACCCTTTGCATTCATTTGGCTAAAAGAATGCCACCTTCTCATGGGCTGAAAGATCACCAACTTATTCAAAGGATTCATAGTTTTGAGGCACCATCCATATAGCCCGAGAACACCATTCCATGGCCTGCGAATCTTTACTTTTATGCTCTTCATGGTCCAGGACATCATAGTCCGAGGACGTCATCCTAACCGTCCGAAGAAAACATTCATAGTCCAACGGGAACTTGCATCATGATTAAATTATGCATAACTTACACTGCATCACTCATTCACAGGTACACCGGCTAGCAAACGGCTGTCTCAGCAGGAGCGCTCCCGCTTCGATTTTCCGCAACCTGTTCGACTTCATAACCTTTCTCAAATTAGACCATCGCGTCCATTCTTTTCCTAATCTCCAACATTGGTTCCTAAACTACATATGGCCTAATTCATGTAAAACCAGGGATATGTAGTCAGCTCAAAAACCGGACCACGGTCAGAATTCTTTCACAATCGCCAATTTCGGTAAAAATTGGCCATCTTGTCTTTACTCGACAACTCTTTCATCCTCCTCGGGTAAAGAGGGGCAGCTGTTAATACCCAATTTTTCCCTATATATTTTTATACTCAAAATACTCTCAAAATAGCATATGTATGCATATATGAGCATCCCAAAAGATTTTGGCATTTTTAAAGGATTTTAAAACTAATTTAGGGCCTATTTTTACGCCATAAATCCCAATAATTATTCCCAAAAGCCTGCCATTTTGGAGAATAGTTTATTTTATTCTGACATTTGCATAAAAACATAATTTAAATGATTTTTTGAGTCCATTTGGTATTTTTAAAACTAAATTGCATGAAATTGCAATTTTAGCCCATTTCCGGATTTAATAGCAATTTTAATTACAAAATTAATATCAATATTTTTAAATTAATACTTACATATGGTTTGCTAACCCAGTGCTTTAATTTATTTTTAACATCTTTTACTATTTTTATAAATTCAAAAGGGAAAAATGGCTATTTCAATTTTGGCCTCAAATTGCTTTCAATTGTAGCCCAATTTTGACCCCAATTCTGACCCCAATTAACCCAATTAAACGACCCAATTACCCGACCCATTTCCAAACCCACCCGGCCATTGTTTTAATCCAGGCTGTTGATTATTTTGATGAACGACCACGACTTCACCATTTCTTTTTACTTACCAACCCCTAACCCTATCTATCATTTTCATTTTGACCGCCACCCTCAAACCCTCGTCCTCTCAAACTCTCTCTAGCCCCTCCGAAACCCTAGCCTTCTCCCACCGGTTTCCACCATGTTTCATCGGAATCCATGGCATCCTAAAGCCCTGGGTAGCCTGTACTCACCTCCATGTGCTCTTGTACACCTACTACTGGAAGATTCAAGGTCTGACCTTGAACGTTTTCGCTCAGATCTTCGCCGATTAAAGTTTCACGGCCATCTCTGGCATGTCCTGGTTTTATGAGCCTATCTCTGGCTCACCTGGCTCAGAGCAGACCCTTTTCAAGGCCTTTCTCACTTCTAGGGTTCTTCTGAAACCCTAGCCCTTCGAGGTTTTCCTTATTTCTCTAGATCCGCTCTAGATCCATGTTTGTCTTAAGGTTTTCAAATGATTTCTTAAATATCTTTCAAAAGTTTGCTTTCAAAAACTGTTCATCTTCTCCGATTTAGGGTTTCTTTGATTTTTACTCGTTCTACTGTGATTTTATGTGGTGCTCTTACTGTATTCATCCTACTGTGACTCCTGTTTGTTTCTACTTTGACTCCTATGTTCTTTCTTCTACTATGTTTCCTCCTAATGTTTCCTTGTATTTTTCTTTTACTGTGTTTTCCCTCAGTATGTTTTCACGGAACGATTGAGTTCCTTTGGGTTATTCTGAGTTTGCTCTTTTGTTCATCCCTACACTGGATTAATGACGAAAACCCTAGAATTTGGGGTTTTTCGGACCACTTGTATGTGACTTGCATGTTCTCACCTCTGAACTAGTTTGATTTCAATTTCTCTAGTTTTCATATGGTTCTGACCTTTTTTTTTTTTGCCAAAAGCTTTTCTACACTAGATTTTCCTACTGATTTTTTACAATGACAGTCAGGCTTCTTTCATGTTTGACGTGTTCGTATGCTCCTTATATACTATGAATTTCCCCCTAAAGTGGTTTTTTAAATTTTCAATTAGTTCAAAATTTCTTCTGAATATAGCTTGGTTGATTTCTTTCCATTTTTTTGCCTGTGACTCGACCTAAGTAAAACCTTCCTTTTTTTTTTCAGACATGATTCATTCGTATACAAGTCTCAGACCTTTTGATTTACTGTTTGTTAATTGGTTTTCTTACCTTATTTGCACAAACTGTGTATTTCTAAAACCTCTCCTTAAATAACTTTTATGTATTTACCCTTATTGGTATACTATGTGCAATGTTGTTTATTCGATCCCCTTTCCTTAAATATTTCTTGTCCTTTACTGATCAAATTGGGATTCCTTAATCAAAGGAACCTCTGTTAATTGATTGATCTTAATTGATACTCGACTAATTTTCTTAACTTTCTTGGATGTCTGATTTCAAGTATAAATACATGCTCTTTTTTTCACTTTGTGATCGAATTCTGACTGCAAATCAAAATCAGAATTCACCTCTCTGTCTTCTTTATTACTTCTATTACTACTCTCTATTTCTCTACACTACTACTGAGCATTCTACATCTATACTTCCTACTGTCTGAACTTCTAAACACTTGGGGAGTTTTCTTGAGTTTGTTCTTATTGTTCCTCGCTGTCTGTTTGCTGTTACTATCCTGCTGTTCTAGAATTTAAAACTGGTATGTTCTTCTATGTTAAATAGCATCTTTGTTATATGTTCAACTTCTCTGTTTCTACCCCTTCTTTCATTGTGTGTTTATTCATGCTTTCCTGCAGTATGTAATTACCTTCAAGCATGTTATATCTCTTTAGGTTATGTTTTAATCCCTTTCCCTCTATTACCTTTGTATGTGAGTATTGTCCTGGGTCATAGCAGCACTATGAATTGCTGTCTGTGATCCAGAAGTAGACTCTTCTGAGTCTTTACTCGATTGCTTTCCCATTCCCTTTCCCCTTAATGTGTTGAGCTCTAATTTAAGTCTGTTGGTGTCCTGATCATCATTCAGATCTGAGTTTGACTCTAGAAGAGTCTGCTCTTATTTGTTTGAATCTGAGCAAGAGGTTAGGGGTGTGCAATCTATGCCATGGCTGGGTATGACCACCTCCTGCTAAGGTTCCTCTCTCACTTTACACTTACTCCTAGCTCTTAAGTTCTACCCCCCTCTGGTAAGCCATGCTTAGGTACCCTAGAGCTCCCTCTGAACTTAGATGCCTAAGGGTTGGTAATTCAACACATTGCACTACTCCATTACAACATTCACTCTTTAGGGTGTAAGCATTGCCTGGGCTCTTGAAGCTCCTTGGAACTTTGAAACACTCTAAGAGAAGGCCTTGGAATCTGGAACTCGGATTTGGTAAAACACATGTATTGGATATCAAGATTGCATTAGGCAGTTTGGATCTAGTTGTGGGCTATGATGTATTTTATTTTTACTTTTGGCTCTGTAATAATAACTTTGTAATAAAAACTTGGGGAATATAGTAGTAAAGGGTATGGGAGGGGTTTTTAGTTGTTTGCATGTTAAAGGGTAGAAATCATGCCTATAGGATTTTTACTCCTTAGAATCGCCTAGATATCATGCCTATAGGACTTTTACTACTTTGAATCGCCTACATATCATGCCTATAGGACTTTTAATACTTTAAATCACCTAGAAATCATGCCTATAGAATTTAATACTTTAAATCTCGTGGAAATTATGCCTATAGGATTTAATACTTTGAATCGCCTAGATATCATGCCTATAGGCTTATAACGTTTGAATCACATAGAGATCATGTCCATAGGCTTGCATTTTTCTTCATTCAAGCGTATAGAAATCATGCCTATAGAATTGCATAAAAAATAGGCAAACCATAGGATAACACAACTCTCGTCTGCCTGAAACGGTAAAAAATAGCATTGAGTAAATAAAGAAATCGAAGTAGACATCCTACCTATAGGATCTCAAGCTCGCTCGAGTTATAAGCATGTAATCTGGCAACTATTTCAATTTTTTTTTCTTTCAACAGATTCGTCCAAACCTGTCTGCAACTTAATAAACACGCGTTCCTAAAATAGTTTTTCCCAATTCTCTGTCTGAAATTTTTATTTTCTTGAAGTTACTTTCAAAACAACTTTCAAACTCTCGCCTCTTTTTTATAAACACTTTACTTCTGAAACATTTCTTTAAATAGTTCCAGCAACTTTCCAAAACATTTCTGAACTTCTGTAGATTTCTGCTTCTTTCAAAACGTGTATGTGTTAGTCCGTAACTAATAATCCAGTAAAATACTCCAGATCCTAACAATTGGATCCAAGTTGCCTAATGTAGACCTTTTATCTAATTCTCTGTGTTAAACTGATCCTTTGGCCGCTTAATTTTAATTTAAGACCAAACCAGTATATGCAAGACATGTTAAAGTATATGTTGTCTGTTTAAAGGGGTTTCTTTGAGCCTTGGTTTGTCTTATTGTTCTTTCACCAACTTGGTATCTGTTTTAAATGACGAATTAGACTTTTATCCTTTGAAACTCCATGCAAAGCCCCCATCCCTTTCTTCCCCTTTTAGGATTCCAAGTCCTAACACCCTAGGACTGATAGGTTGGGGCGGGTACTAGCATGCAATAAGTAAAATGAGACTAACCGCATTTAAATACCTTAAGTAGAATATGGATATGATGACTGGTGCGCTAATATCTCGTGTGAGAATGATTGCTGGGTATTGCACCAAAGTGATCCATATTATGTTTAACCTTAGGACCCATTTCTTCTTCTTTAATGTTCTATCTTAGATTAATGTTTTCAACCAAAATTCCTCTTTTCAAAACAACTTGTGTCTTTCTTCTTTCAAAATTTTCAACTTGCTATGTTTCCTATTTGCAAACTTTGCTTATTCACGCCTACACTTAAAGTCACAATTAAGCACGGCCGGGAACCACACTAGTGGATCTTGAGGGGCGCCTAACACCTTCCCCTCGAGATAATCTCAAGCCCTTACCCGAACTCTGGTTTTCTCTCAAAATATTCTTCTCTTCTTCTAAAGTTTCCTAATGCACTATAATCATTAGGTGGCGACTCTCCAAAATCTATAACCCAAATTCCACGCTAGGGGATAAAAGAGTCATTCCACCCATAATGTCGAAACCCGCTTTTTGCCCTTTGAAAAGGGGGTTGGGGGGGCGTCGACAATGTTTCTAAAGGATTTTCATGGTTTTAGTATTTTGTTCAAAAGTTTGTACTGTACTATATAGCATGATAGAGTGTTCTTACGTGATTTCTTACCGCTCAGTTACTATTTACTCTTACTACCACTGAGTTGGAAATACGCACTTTACTCCCTGCACCACGTGTGCAGATTCAGGTGTCCCGAGAGCATAGTTGAGCTATTTACTGCTTCAGAGCTTCTCAGGAGTTGTCGAGGTAGCTGCCTGACATTCGCAGGTCCCGAATCCTCCCCTATCCCTTTATTATTTCTGCATTTTAGAACATCAGTATTACTGAGGATGTATTATTTTGTTACCTTAGAGGCTCTAGACTCATGACCCCAGGTCTTTGGGAGATGTTGGTTATGATAGTGATTCATACTGTCTCTATCTAAATTATTTGGTTAATAAACTTGTTAAACTGTTAAAGTAAATGCTATAAACTGGTAATGGGATATATATTGGGTTGTGAGTGTTAATTGGTCAGGCTTGCCTAGCAATTGTGTTGGGCACCATCACGACCGGGATTGGGGTCATGACAAGTTGGTATCAGAGCCTAGGTTACTATGCCTCATAAGTCATGAGCCGGTTAGTAGAGTCTCGCGGATCGGTATAGAGACGTTTGTATTTATCCTCGAGAGGCTACATAACCTTTAGGAAAACTTCACTTTCTTAGAATTCCTATCGTGCGTACTTGATTCAGCTTGAGATATAACTCTTGAAATTCCTTCCTTACGTCTGTATGTGCATGTGCCTTGATGGTTTGTGATTCCCCGATCGAAGGGCGGGATATGATCCCGTGAGTTCGATGTTGGGCTAGTCTGGAGGACTTAAAGCTAGATCTTGCCTATGTCTTGAGCACTGAGGTGCTGATCGTGTGAGCAAGTGTTTTGAACTTATATTTTCGGTATTATAGCTATTAGCCGGAATGGCGTTTTGGTATTCATGTGATGAGTGTGTTGGTACTGCGAGATATATCTATATGACTTGGTAGTGACGAAGAAGTCTGCGGGATAATAGATGAACTATTAAGTGATTCGTTTCCTATTGTGATCTGTTATGCAGCCCCGAGTTATGGGTGCATGAAGAAATTTTCGTGTCTCCTAGTTGGGAAGTGAAGTACATTACGTATGGCAATATGAGTTCAGACACAGAAAGACTAAAAGGTTGTGTTATATGTATGACGGTGCAAGGTGTGCTGACATACTAATTTGAGGCGAAGCAGGTGTGGTATCTCCTGCGGAGTGTTCTTAAGGAGTACGATTTTTTTATGTATATTATTAGAATATCTCATGTGTAATTGAAAGGTACGTGTTGTAATTTAAAAACTTAGATCGCTTCAGAGAGTGGACTCAGCTGATGTGGGGATGAATGCGAGGTTTGTAGAGGATTTCAGTATCCGAGGATATGTGTTTTCATAAACTAGTAGATGATTTGAGTTAATCTCACTATAATATTGTGGCATCATTAGAGTAAAAGTATTATGGTTATTAAATGTGTCCTGATAGATGGATTCGATCCAAGTTGGGGAGGTTGTTGTTGATTAGCTGATCACACGGTTATGTGCTATGTTGTTTTTGTTTCAAGGTATGCTGGCGGATCAGTCCTGGTTACAGAAAATGAGCCTAGGATGGCACGGGTGAAGCAAAATTTTGATAAAGGTTATATGGTGCTTCTTAGATGTGAGGAAATAATAGGATGTCTTGATATGTTGTTGATAAAGAATGCTCAGTGTATAGAAAAGGAAGATGTTCATTGTATTGGAATGAGATCATATCCTACGGTGTCATAGTGCTAATATGGCACGAGTGGTTCTATTCGTTAAGTCAGGTAAATTGCAGTTGGAATAGGAGTGAATGACTCTCGAGAATGGTTTTATTGTGTTCAAGATTTTTGCATGTAATCATCAGGTGTCTAAGATAGTGTATGTGCCTAGAGATTGTGTTTCCATTAGGAAGAGATCAAGACGTGTGGTATCTTATGCTAATGATGGGATTATATGTATCATTATCTGGGAAGTAATGGTAACGAATTCCGATTCGCAGGAAGTTCTTCAAGTAAAGTATTCTAGAAGGTGGTATTTCTGGGAAGCGTTGAGAGAGTAATCGGTGGCCTATAGGTCTTAGATAGTGTGGTCTTATGTTCGAATCTCCTGTGGTGAGCCTGGATTGAGGCATTGTGATGCTACAAAAAGGATGAATATCGAGTTGATGATGAATAAAAAGAGAAATTTGATAGACGGAATAACTTGATAATAGACCGAATTGGTATGGTAAGGGTATGATTAATTCCTTGTATGTGTTCGAAGTAATGGGCTTTTACAGGCATTTTGCAGCAATGCTCTTGGGTTTTGACGGCTTGCTCAGCTTAGTTTAGATAGAAGGATTTAGTCCTAGCAGTTTAGCTTGTATAAATAGAGTTGGTAGAGATGTCCTTGTTGGGTTTTACCGTGGTTTGAAGATGAGTATATTTCCTATGGGTATGCGAATCATGGAGGGTGTAATGATTTTTCTTCTAAATGGGATCAATGAAAGTTCTTGACTAGTTTAGTGCGTCGATGTCTGCGGCGCTGAAGGGAGATAAAAGTCCTCATATTATCCTAGTGTGGCATGGTATGTGCGATAAGTTGTGGAAGACTAGGATTTGTGTGTGTAAGGCTCGGTTCAGTTCGAAAGTCATTAAATTCTTAAGCAGCACGGGCAACTGCAGGTGATTTAAGAATCGATCTTCAGATGATTAGGATGAATGATCCTCATATGACTATGGAAATGGTGTTGCTAATCACGGTGATTTGACGAGGGTATATGTTTCAGAAAAAGGGCAATGTGATTAAGTTGATGGCACTTCGGTAGTGTTGCGGCATTTTCTTGATAGGTTTATTGCTGATATCTGAGTGTGTTAGCATAGGAGAATTTTAAAATATCTTCGAATGATGATTGGGTACTCGAGGTGTAATATGTATTTGTAATACAAAATTTGGGATCAGGTATTGTAATTTGTATGCTATGTGGAGCTGGAGACTGGGAGTCCTCCTGTTCAGGCCGTGTAGCGGTTGTGGATCGTGTGTATTGGTACAGTTAGTGGCTATTGGGGGTTTGGAAGCTCGAGTGGATATTTATTTACTTGGTATATTAGATTCTGGATATGATATAGGGGTGTAGATTGATTGTCTCAGTGTTGGGTTATTCTAGACGATTGTGCTATGGTTTATGTCAAAAAATGCCACAGGTTGCATGGCGAGTGCATCGGATAATGTTCTAGCTGAATGGTTGTGTTCCAAAGATCAGCGGACGGTTGGGAAGGATTGCTTTCCTTAATTGGTTCTTTGTGACGGATGTCAGTATAGAGGTTTCTACCATTGATTCGATTTTGGTATTGAGGGATTATTCGGGTGCGTTCCTTATGGCCGGGCATGTCGCCGGGCGAGATTGTGGATTTTGGTATTGATTTCGTGTCGGGCACCATATCATACGACTCCGGTATGAGTTATAGTAGTGGAAGAAGCAGCTTCAGGCTTCTTGGTAATGAGTTTGTTGGTAACCTGATTGGATACATATTCAAATTGAGATGGCTTGGTTGGACCCGATATGTATTGTTGAGGGATAGGTTGAATCTATCATTATTGAGCTTGTTAGTGATCTAGGGAGATCTATGAGTTGCCTTTTTTCGGTGATGTGAGGCATTATGATTTTCGGACTGTGGGCACATATATTGCGGTGCTATTGACATTCATAGTGGAAGTTGAGGGGGGAGGACCTCAGTTATGTTTGAGTTTTGTAGCTTACAACGCTATATGTAGGTATTGTTATGTAATCAGTATTTTGTTGTAATGAGCAAATTTGGCTCGATATGCATCTCCCTATTGAGATATTTGTGTGGATCAGGTGGCATGCCGCCACGGGTATGTTATCTGGATCGGGTTGCACGCCGCAATAGTGTGATGTTGAGAATAGTTTTCCATATGTTACTTGGTATGTCTTGCTTCACCATGGGTGTGATGGATTGCTTGGTTTCAGACATCAATCTGTGTGTGGCTATCTATTTTGAGCATAGCGACTTGAGGTGCTTCATGTGTAACAGTGTTTGGATAAGATAGCGCATTGTGGCGAGGCTACAAGGAGATTAGACCCTTCGGGGTAGGTTCAGGTATTCTATTTCTATGATGTGGGATGGGGTCCCAGCCTTGTGTTGTGATGGTACTGAAGAGTTTGAGTTACAGATCTTTTGTTTGAGTCATTTGTCATGATTTGAGTATGTTCAGACTGCCCATCATTGGTGCGTGGATTACGCAAGTTGTGGATTAGGCCTGTGATGAGGTGTCATATCACCAGAGTGGTGCGTTGAATTCTAGGTGATCGTTGGAGTCATTAATGAATGCGAACAGAGCTGATTTTAAATGATTAGAGGGCTTATATCGATGTTTGGGCCCGAAAATCTGCTGTGTTATTAGTCAAAAAGGGAGTGGTTTCATGAATGGTTGATCTGAGAAATGGCTACGGTTTGTTGTGTGTTTCATTGCCATTGATAGGATATGAAGTGTTGGAATGGGACTTTAGCTAATAAGAGGTTCCTATTCTCGGTAATCGAGTATTAGGGGCAACTGCTGTGAATAGTGACTATCATTTCAAGTGTTGGATTGTGTGGTATATTGCATGATTTCACCTGAGGTTGCAGACATGGTTTATTACAGCTGGTTCGAGTTTATTCTGAATATTGATGTGAGGTTCTGATTTTGAGTATGATTTCGGAAAGTGCAATGTGGTTCTACGGTTTATGTCCTAGATGGACTGTGAAATTTCAGCGGAGTTATATTATCAGACCTATGTAAGATAGGGTGATGAGGGGTCATCCCGGGTATATTCTTGGTAAGGTCATTTAGCTAATGGTTGGCTTCTAGAACAACTCTGGATACGCTCGAGGACGAGCATTTATTTAAGTTGGGGAGGATGTGACGACCCGTCCCGTTGTCACGTGAGTTACCGCCCCGTTTCCCCTATATTATGTTGTTCTATGCATCAATATCAGTATTTGAATGAATCAGATAGAGTTGAATTGGTTTTAGTTGGAAATGAGGCACTTAGACTCTTAGAAGGAAGGTTGTTTTGGAAAAGTCAACCGGAAGTTGACTATATAGTTAGAAGGCTCGGATGTGAACTCGGTGATTTGGTTGGCTTCTGGGGATGATTTGTGACTTAAGAGTGCGATCAGAATTGATTTTGGAGGCTCGGTGTAGAATTTGGCTTGAATTGACGAAGTTTGAATTTTGGCAAATTCCGATTGATGGGTGAGATTTTGATATGAGGGTCGGAATGGAATTCCGAGAGCTGCAGTAACTTCGTTAGGTGATTTTGGATATGTCTACAAATCTTTAGGTCATTCGGACATCGTTTGGTTGGGTGTTTGATCAAAAATGCATTTCGGAAGTTCTTTGGTGAAATATGATGAATTTGATGTTAACTTTAGTGATTTGATGATTCGAGCAAGTTTAGATAGGGTATTATATCATGTCTGTGCTTTTGGTTGTGGTCCCGGGGGCCTCGGGGTAAGATCGAGTGTTAAAAACGAGAGTGTTTGAAGTTATTTCAGGTCTGTGATTTTTGTCATCTGGTATTTCCGCTTCTGCGGAAATGGACCGCAGAAGCGGGTAAGCGAGCACAGGAGCGATGTTGATATGGGTTGTGAAGTTTCCGCAGAAGCGGAACTTGGTCCGCATTAGCGTGTCCGCAGGATCGGACTTTTGGCTGCAGAAGCGGACTTGGGGATCCACAGAAGCGAGTTTCTTTTCGCATAAGCGGTCTTGGGGAAATTTAAGTGAAAACCGCAGAAGCGGATATTTGGAAGCGGAATCGATACCGCAGAAGCGGTTTTGAGAACCGCAGAAGCGAAAAATCACTGTGGCAGAAGGGTTTATATCATTAATTCATCCGCGAGCTTATGTCATTTTTTTCCTCCATTGTGGAGCCATTTTGAGAGCTTGGAGGCGATTTTGAAGAAGGATTCAAGAGTTAATGATTGGAGGTAAGTTCCTTGGCCTAATTATTCAAGTTTATGGTAGAATTAACATGGAAATTGGTGGAAATTCATTAATAAGGGGTAAAGCTAGGGCTTGATTTTTAATATTTCAAATTGGAATTTGATAGGTCATTTGAGCTCAGATTTTGGAGTTCTTGGTATGTATGGACTCGTGACGAGATGAGGAATCCATTAATATAAGTTTTATAATTTTTTGAGAAGCGATCTCGGGGCTCGAGTTTTGTTTGTTTCGAGATTCTTGTTATTTTTTGATTGTTTTCGATTGGGTATTGTTCCCTTAGCATATTGTAATGCAACCGCTCTGATTTTGGTTAGATTTGACGTGCGTGGATGCCGAATTGAGGGGTAAAGGCATCGCGAGCTAGAGATTTCACCAGTTCGAGGTGAGTATACTAGTAAATGATATCCTGAGGGTTTGAAACCCAGGATTTGCACATCATAGTGCTGTATTGTGGTGACTTGCACGTCAGGTATGAATGTGGGGTAGAGCACCATTGGGCATTGTGACTTGGTCCATCCCGGTTGTTGATTTTACTGCATGATTGACTTAAACCTACTTGATGTTATCTTGATTTGGGTTGATTGCCATATTTTGGGCTTCGTGTCGATTATTTGGATCCTTTAGGGATTATTATCACTGTTTCCATGATGCTTAGCATGTTTTCATGATATCAGTCCTGAGTTAAACACTGTCTCGAAATGATTAGTAACTTTCTAAAGTTTTAAATACTTAATCTATAATTCCTTATAATTGGAACTGAAAATGATAAACTTGACTGTGCCTATGTGGCTTACGTTCATATATCTGGACTGAGTATGGATCGAGCTGCGCACCGCAGCAGTGTTGCATGTGCATTTCTGGACTGATGATGGATCATGTTGCACACCGCAGCGATGTGATATTGATATTGCGCTTGGGCTGTAGGAGCCCCTCCGGAGTCTAAACCTCCACAGTGAGCGTGGGTACCCAAATGGATCGGGCTGCGCGCCGCAACGGTCATATGCATTGTATTGCATTCATGCATTGATTCCTGTTTGTACAACGTGATTTGACATTTAGCACTCTCATATCATTGGCATTCATACTATTTCTCTTACTGCGTACCAGATACCCTGGTGTTATTTGTAAATAGAGTGTTGTGCCCGAGGGGCTGACTTGTGTGCGGACTTACATTACCTGATATCGCATTCATATGCTTATTGTTGGAAAAAGAATATTTTCAAAAGATATTTTTAAACTGAGCTAGAAGTTTCTAAAGGATTTTCACGGGTTTACTATTTTGTTCAAAAGGTTGTACTGTACTATATAGCATGATGGAGTGTTCTTACATGATTTTTTACAGCTTAGTTATTATTTACTCTTATTACCATTGAGTTGGAAGTTCTCACTTTACTCCCTGCACCACGTATGCAGATTCAGTTGTCCCGGGAGCATAGTTGAGCTATTTGCTGCTTCAGAGCTTCTCAGGAGTTGTCGTGTGTGACGACCCGACCCGTTATCACGTGAGTTACCGCCTCGTTTCCCCCATATTATGTTGTTCTATGCTTCAATATCAGTATTTGAATGAATCAGATAGAATTGAATTGGTTTTAGTTGGAAATGAGGTACTTAGCCTCTTAGAAGGAAGCTTGTTTTGGAAAAGTCAACCGGAAGTTGACTATATAGTTAGAGGGCTCGGATGTGACTCCGGTGATTTGGTTAGCTTCGGGGGATGATTTGTGACTTAGGAGTGCGATCAGAATTTATTTTGGAGGCTCGGTGTAGAATTTGGCCTGAATTGGCGAAGTTTGAATTTTGGCGAATTCCGGTTGTTGGGTGAGATTTTGATCCGAGGGTCGGAATGGAATTCCGAGAGTTGCAGTAGCTTCATTAGGTTATTTTGGATATGTATGCAAATGTTCAGGACATTCAGACATTGTTTGGTTGGGTTTTTGATCGAAAATGCATTTCAGAAGTTCTTGAAGAACTTAGGCTTTGATTTGGTGAAATTTGATGATCCGAGCAAGTTGGGATAGGGTATTATATCATGTATGTGCTTTTGGTTGATGTCCCGGGGGCCTCAGGGTAAGATCGAGTGTTAAAAATGAGAGTTTTTGAAGTTGTTTCAGGTCTGTGATTTCTGTCATCTGGTATTACCGCTTCTACGGAAATGGACCGCAGAAGCGGTTCCACAGAAGCGGTTCCGCAGAAGCGGGTAAGGGAGCACAGAAGCGATGCTGGTATGGGTTGTGAAGTTTCCGCATAAGTGGAACATGGTCCGAATTAGCGTGTCTGTAGGAGCGGACTTTTGGACGCAGAAGCGGACTTGGGGATCCGTAGAAGCGAGTTTCTTGTCGCATAAGCGGTCGTGGGGAAATTTAAGTGAAAACCGCAGAAACGGATATTTGGACGCGGAAGTGGTACCGCAGAAGCGGTTATGAGAACCGCAGAAGCGAAAAATCATTGTGGCAGAAGGGTTTATATTATTAATTCATCCGCAAGCTTATGTCCTTTTTTTCCTACATTGTGGAACGATTTTAAGAGCTTGGAGGCGATTTTGAAGAGGGATTCAAGGGTTAATGATTGGAGGTAAGTTCCTTGGCCTAATTATTCAAGTTTATGGTAGAATTAACATGGAAATTGGTGGAAATTCGTTAAAAAGGGGTAAAGCTAGGGCTTGAGTTTTAATATTTCAAATTGGAATTTGATAGGTCATTTGAGCTCGGATTTGGGAGTTCTTGGTATGTATGGACTCGTGACGAGATGAGGAATCCGTTAATTTTAGTTTTATAATTTTTCGAGAAGCGGTCCCGGGGCTCGGGTTTTGTTAGTTTCGAGATTCTTGTTATTTTTCGATTGTTTTCGATTGGGTATTGTTCCCCTAGCATATTGTAATGCATTCGCTCTGATTTTGATTAGATTCGATGTGTGTGGAGGCCTAATCGAGGGGCAAAGGCGTCACGAGCTAGAGATTTCATCGGTTCGAGGTGAGTAATACTTGTAAATGATGTCCTGAGGGTTTGAAACCCCGAATTTGCACATCATAGTATTGTATTATGGTGACTTGCACGCCACATTATGAGCGTGGGGTAGAACACCGTTGGGATTATGACTTGGTCCGTCCCGGTTGTTGATTTTACTACGTGATTGACTGAAACATACTTGATGCTATCATGATTTGGGTTGATTTCCATGTTTTGGTCTTTGTGCTGATTATTTGGATCCCTTAGGGGTTATTATCACTGTTTCCATGATGCTTATCATGTTTTCATGATATCAGTCTTGAGTTAAACACTGTCTCGAAATGATTAGCAACTTTCTAAAGTTTTAAACACTTAAGCTATAATTCCTAATAATTGGAACTGAAAATGATAAACTTGATTGTGCCTGTGTGGCTTACGTGCATATATCTGGACTAAGTGTGGATCGAGCTGCGCACCGCAGCAGTGTTGCATGTGCATTTCTGGACTGATGATTGATCGGGCTGCACGCCGCAGCGGTGTGATATTGATATTGTGCTTGGGCTGTAGGAGCCCCTCCGGAGTCTGAACCCCCATAGTGAGCACGGGTACCCAAATGGATCGGGTTGCGCGCCGCAGCGGTCATATGCATTGAATTGCATTCACGCATTGATTCCTGTTTTTACTACGTGGTATGACATTTAGCACTTTCACATCATTGGCATTCATGCTATTTCTTGCACTGTGTACCAGATACCCTGATGTTATTTGTAAATAGAGTGTTGTGCCCGAGGGGCTGACTTGTGTACGGACTTGCACTACCTGATATCGCATTCATATGCTTATTATTGGAAAAAGAATATTTTCAAAAGAGATTTTTAAACTGAGCTAGATGTTTCTAAAGGATTTTCACGGTTTTACTATTTTGTTCAAAAGGTTGTACTGTATTATTTAGCATAATGGAGTGTTCTTACTGGATTTCTTACCGCTCAGTTATTATTTATTCTTATTACCACTGAGTTGGAAGTACTCATTTTACTCCCTGCGTCATGTGTGCAGATTTAGGTGTCCCGGGAGCATAGTTGAGCTATTTGCTGCTTCAGAGCTTCTCAGGAGTTGTCGAGGTAGCTGCCTGACGTTCGTAAGACCCGACTCTTCCCCTATCCCTTTATTATTTCCGTAGTTTAGAATATCAGTATTACTGAGGATGTATTATTTTGTTACCTTAGAGGCTATAGACTTATGACCCAGGTCTTTGGGAGATGGTTGTTATGACAGTGTTTCATACTGTCTCTATCTAAATTATTTGGTTAATAAACTCGTTAAACTGTTAAATTAAATGCTATAAACTGGTAATGGGATATATATTGGGTTGTGAGTGTTAATTGGTCGATCTTTCCAAGCAACTGTGTTGGGCGCCATCACGATCGGGATTGGGGTCGTGACATCGAGGTGCTGATCGTGTGAGCAAGTGTTTTGAACTTATATTTCGGTATTGTCTCTATTAGCCGGAATGGCGGTTTGGTATTCATGTGATGAGTATGTTAGTACTGCGAGATGTAATTATATGACTTGGTAATGACGAAGAAGTCTGCGGGATAATAGATGAACTGTTAAGTGAATCGTTTTCGATTGTGGTTTGATGTGTAGCCCGAATATGGGTGCGTGAAGAATATTTTTGTGTCTCCTGGTTGGGAAGTGAAGTACACTACGTGTGGCGATATGAGTTCAGAATTAGGAAGACTTAATGGATATGTTATGTTTATGATGGCGGAAGGTGTGCTGAAATACTAAATGGAGGCGAAGCATGTGGGGTATCTCATGCAGAGTGTTCTTAAGGGGTACGATTGTTATGTATACTGTTAGAAGATCTCATGTTTAATTGAAGAGTACGTTTTGTAATTGGAAAATTTTGGTCATTTCAAAGAGTGGACTCAGCTAAAGCGGGGATGAATGTGAGATTTGCAGAGGATTACGGTACTAGATGATAGGTTTTTTCACAAACTTGTAGATGATTTGAGTTTAATCTCACTATAATATTATGGCATCATTAGAGTAAAATCAGTATGGGTTATTAAATGTGTCCTGATAGGTGGATTTGAGCCAAGTTGGGGAGGTTACGGTTGATTAGCTGATTGCACGGTTATGTGCTATGTTGGTTTCTTTTCGAGGTATGCTGGCACATTAGTCCTGGTTGCATAAATGAGCCGAGGATGGAACGAGTGAAGCAAAATTTTTGATAAAGGTTGTATGGTGATTCGTAGATGTGAGGAAATATTAGGATGTCTTGAGCTGTTGTTGATAAAGAATGCTCAGTGTATAGAGAAGGAAGATGTTCGTTTGTATTGGAATGAGGTCATATCCTTCGGTGTTAGAGTGCTAAAAAGGCACGAGTGGTTCTGTTTGTTAAGTCAGGTAATTTGCAGTTAGAATAGGAGTGAATGACTCTCGAGAATGGTTTTATTGTGTTCAAGATTTTGCATCTAATCATCAGGTGTCTAAGGTAAGGCATGTGGCTAGAGACTGTGTTTCCATTAGGAAGAGATCAAGACTTATGGTATCTTATGCTAATTATGGGATTCTATGTATCAGCATCTTGGAAGTAATGGTAACGAATTCTGATTCGTAGGAAGTTCTTCAAGTAAAGCATTCTGGAATGTGGTATTTCTGGGAAGCATTGAGAGAGTAATCGGTGGCCTATGGGTCTTAGACAGTGTGTTCTTATGTTCGAATCTCCTATGGTGAGCCTGGATTGAGGCATTGTGATGCTACAATAAGAATAAATATCAAGTTGATGATGAATAAAAAGAGAAATTTGATAGACGGAACAACTTGATAATAGACCGAAACGGTATGGTAAGGGTATGATTAATTCCTTGTATGTGTTCGAAGTAATGGGCTTTTACAGGAAATTTGCAGCAATGCTCTTGAGTTTTGACGGCTTGCTCAGCTCGGTTTAGATAGAAGGATTTAGTCCTGGCAGTCTAGCTTGTACATATGGAGTTGGCAGAGATGTTCTTGTTGGGTTTTACCATGGTTTTAAAATGAGTATATTTCCTATGGGTATGCGAAGCATGGAGTGTGTAATGATTTTTCTTCTAAATGGTATCAATAAAAGTTTGTGACTAGTTGAGTGCATCGATCTTGCGGCGCGGAAGGGAGATAAAAGTTCTATTGTTATCCTAGTGTGGCATGGTATATGCTATATGTTGTGGAGGATTAGGATTTGTGTGTGTAAGGTTCGGTTCAGTTCGGAAAGGGAAGTCATTAAATTCTTAATCAGCACGGGCAGCTGCAGGTGATTTAAGAATCGATCTTCAGAGGATTAGGGTGAATGATCCTCATATGACTAAGGAAGGGGTGTTTCTAATCATAGTGATTTGACAAGGGTATATGTTTCAGAAAAAGGGCAATGTGATTATGTTGATGGCACTTCGGTAGTGTTGCGGTATTTTCTTGATAGGTCGACTGTTGATATCTTAGTGTGTTTGATGGCACAGGAGAATTTAGAATATCTTTGAAGAATGACTGGGAGTTCTCATGTTCAGGCTATGTAGTGGTTGTGGATAGTGTGTATTGGTACAGTTAGCGACTATTGGGATTGGAGGCCCAAGCGGGTCCTTCTTTGTTGGTATGTTAGATTTTGTATATGATGTTGAGTTGTAGACTGGTTGTCGCGATATGGGTTGTTCTATACTATTGTTCTATGTGCTATGTCGGAAAATTCCACCGTTTGCGTGGCGAGGTGCATCGGATTATGTTATAGCAGAGTGGTTGGTACTCCAAAGATCAGCGGATGGCTGGGAAGGATTGCTTTCCTTAATTGGGCCTTTGTGACAGATGTCAGTATAGAGGTTTCTACCATTGATTCAGTTCCGGTATTGAGAGACTTTTTCGGATGCGTTCCTTATGGTCGGGCATGTCGCCGGGCGAGATTGTGGATTTCGATATTGATTCGGTGTCGGGCACCGTATCGTACAGCTCCAGCAGGAGTTATAAAAAGGGGAAGGAGCAGCTTCAGGCTTCTTGGTATTGAGTTCGTTGGCAGGCCGACGTGGCTACATATTCAGATTGAGATGGTTTGGCTGGCCCCGAAATGTATTGTTGAGGGATATGTTGAATCTACTGTTAATGAGCTTGTTAGTGATCTGGGGAGATCTATGAGTTGCTTTTTCGGTGCGGTGGGACGTTGTGATTTTCGGACTGTGGGCACATATAGTGCGGTGCTATCGAGATTCATAGTGGAAGTTGAGGGGGGGAGGACCTCGGTTGTGTTTGAGTTTTGTAGCTTACAACGTTATATGTAGATATTGTTATGCACTCAGTATTTTGTTGTAATGAGAAAATTTGGCTCGATACGCATCTCCCTATGTGAGATATTTGTGTGGATCGGGTGGCACGCCGCCACGGATATGTTATCTGGATCAGGTTGCACGCCGCAACAACGTGATGTTGAGAATAGTTTTCCATATGTTACTTGGTATGTCTTGCTTCTTGGTTTCCGAGGAAAGTCCGTATTGGGTATTGCTCAGCGAATGGCGCATCGGTTGTGTCCTTTTAGGATTGAATGGTGTATGTTACTTACTTCACCGTGGGTGTGATGGACTGCTTGGTTTCAGACATCAATCTGTGCGTGGATGTCTATTTTGAGCATGGTGACTTGAGGTGCTTCATGTGTAACAGTGTTTGGAAAAGATCGCGCATTGTAGCGAGGCTACGAGGATATTGGACCCTTCGGGGTAGGTTCAGGTATTCTATTTCTATGATGTGGGATGGCGTCCCAGCCTTGTGTTGTGATGGTACCAAGGAGTTTGAGTTATAGCTCTTTCATTTGAGTCATTTGTCATGACTTGAGTATGTTCAGACCGCCCATCATTGGTGCGTGAATTATGCAAGTTGGGGCTTAGGCCTGTGATGAGGTGTCATATCACCAGAGTGGTGCGTTGAATTCGAGGTGATCCTTGGAGTCATTAATAAATGCAAATAGATGTGATTTCAGCTTATTAAAAGGTTCATATCGAGGTTCGCCCCGGATATCTGTTGTGGTATTAGTCAACAAGGAAGTGGCTTCAAGTATGGGTGACCTGAGGAATGGTTACAGTTTGTTGCATGTTTTATTTATCGTTGGCAGTATATGAAAGTGATGGAATAAGACTTTAGCTAATAAGAGGTTCCTATCGGTAATCGAGTATTGGGGGCAGTTGCTGTGAATAGTGACTATCGTTTCGAGTGTTGGATTGTGTGGTATATTCCATGATTTTACTTGAGGTAGCAGGCATGGTTTATTACAGCTGGTTCAAGTTTATTCTGAATATTGACTTGAGGTTCTGATTTTGAGTATGATTTTCGGAAGGTGCAATGTGGTTCTACGGTTTATGGCCCAGATGGACTGTGAAATTTCAGCGGAGTTGTATTATCGGACCTATGTAAGATAGGGTGACGAGGGATCACCCCAGGTATATGATTGGTAAGGTCATTTAGCTATTGGTTGTCTTCTAGGACAACTCTGGGTACGCTCGAGGACGAGCGTTTGTTTAAGTTGGGGAGGATGTGACGACCCACCCCGTTTCCCCCATATTATGTTGCTCTATGCTTCAATATCGGTATTTGAATGGATCAGATGGAATTGAATTGGTTTTAGTTGGAAATGAGGCACTTAGCCTCATAGAAGGAAGCCTATTTTGGAAAAGTCAGCCGAAAGTTGACTATATAGTTAGAAAGCTAGGATGTGAATTTCAGTGATTTGGTTAGCTTCGAGGGATGATTTGTGACTTAAGAGTGCGATCGGAATTGATTTTGGAGGTCCGGTTTAGAATTAGGCTTGAATTGGCGAAGTTTGAATTTTTGCGGATTTCGGTTGATAGGTGAGATTTTGATCCGAGGGTCGGAATGGAATTCCGAGAGTTACAGTAGCTTCGTTGGGTGATTTTGGATATGTGTGCGAATTTTCAGGTAATTCGGACATCGTTTGGTTGGGTTTTTGATCGAATGTGCATTTCGGAAGATTTGAAGAAACTTAGGCTTGAATCCGATGTGAATTGATGGATATAGCGTTGTTTGATGTGTTTTGATGTTTGGAACAAGTTTGAATGATGTTATAGGTTATGTTAGTGCTTTTGGTTGAGGTCCCGGGGGCCTCGGTGTGATTTCGGGTGGTTAAACGAGAGTTTCGAGGTGTGTTACAGGTTTAGCTTTTCTGTCAGCAGGTATTTCCGCTTCTGCAGAAATGGACCACAGAAGCAGTTCTGCAGGAGCGATTGGAGGATCGCATAAGCGGTTCTTGGCTTGGTGGAGTGGTTCCGCAAAAGCGAAACATTGTTCGCAAATGCGAGTCCGCAGAAGAGGACTATAAACCGCAAAAGCGGTCTTGGGAGGTTCGCAGAAGCAGATGTCGAGATGCAAAAGTGGACGTTGGGTTTTTAAGTAAGAACCGCAAAGGATTTTTGGCTGCAGAAGCGGTCCCGCATAAGCGGAAATGGGACCGCAGAGGCGAAAGTTGCTGTCGACAGAAGGGTTTTAAATGTCATATTTCATCCGCGAGCAAGAGGTAATTTCCACCATTTTTAGCAAGCTTTAAGAGCTTTGAGGCGATTTTGAAGAGGGATGCAAGGAGGAATGATTAGAGGTAAGATTCTTGAACCTAGAACTCGTTTTTATTGGTAAATCTACCTAGAAATTCATAGAATTAAGCCTAAATGGATGAATTAGGGCTTGAGTTTTTGATATTTCAAATTGGAATTTGATAGGTAATTTGAGCTCGGATTTGGGAGTTCTTTGTATGTATGAACTCGTGGCGAGACGAGGAATCCGGTAATGTGAGTTTTGTAATTTTTCGAGAGCAGGCCCGGAGTTCGGGGCTCGGGTTTTACCAGTTTCGAAATTCTTGATATTTTTCGATTGTTTACGATATAGTATTGTTCCCTTAGCATATTGTAATGCATTCGCTCTGATTTTGGTTAGATTCGACGCGCGTGGAGGCCGAATTGAGGGGAAAAGGCGTCGCGAGCTATAGATTTCACCGGTTTGAGGTGATTAATACTTGTAAATGATATCCCGAGGGTTTGAAACCCCGGATTTGCACATCATAGTGTTGTATTGTGGTGACTTGCACACCAGGTATGAGCGTGGGGTAGAGCACCATTGGGGATTATGTCATGACCCCAAACCCAGTTGTGATGGTGCCCAACACAATTGCTAGGCAAGCCCGACCATTTGTACTCTCAACCCGAGCATGAAGCTCCAAAACCAATTTATTTAATTATCTTTAACAGAAGTGAAGCTATCAGTTTAGCTCATAAAATAAACAAACCAAATATCCCAATAATACTGAGAAGCCTCCCAAAGACCTGGGGGTCATGAGTCTAGAGCCTCTAATAGTACAGTATAATAAGACTGTAATAATACATAGTCCGAAATATGCAGAAATACAAATAACAAGGGATGGGGGAGGAGTCTGGTCCTGCGGACGTCAGGCAGCTACCTCGACAACTCCGAAAGAAACTTTGAAGACAGCAAAAAAGCTCAGCTAGCTCCTAAAGTACCTGGATCTGCACACATGGTGCAGGGAGTAAAGTGAGTTCTTCCAACTCAGTGGTAATAGACATGTATAATGACTTTAAAATAAGATTTCCCAATATACAACAGCGTGAAGCTAAAACCTGTACTTCTTCACATTTAACAGTGTAATAACCTGTAGAGACAAATACAACAGATATATATATATATATATATATATATATCAATGCATGAATGCAATTCATATGATCGCTACGGTGCGTAGCGCGATCCATGGGTACCCGGCGCTCACTGTGGGGTTTCAGACTCCGGAGGGGCTCCTACAGCCCAAGCGTAATATAATATCACACCCGCTGCAGCGTGCAGCCAGATCCATGCACAATCATGAATGCATAATCATACTTACCATATTCAATTCAGGACTAATATCAGAATTATAATTAGGTGTTTAAAACCTTAGAGTTTTACTAGCCATTTCGATACAATATTCAATTCAGGACTAATATCAGGAAACATGCTATACATTATGGGAACAGTGATAACAATCCCTACGGAATCTAAATAGTCGGTATACAGCTCCAAATATCTCCATAACCACCCAAGTAGGAGGTTTACCGGCTAATTTCAACCCAATGATATAGTTCAACATCATTCGGTGGGACTAGTTTACAGTCCTCAACCACAATCGACCCCGAACTCACCGTAGAGTATGTGTCTCGCCTCATCATAGCGTCACAGTGTGATATACCGGGGTTTCAAACCCTCAGGTCATCATCTACATCTATTATTCACCTCAAACCGATCGCGGGATTAGTCAGCTATGCCTTTTCCTCTTGAATTAACCTCTTCGCATGTTGAATCTGCTCAAAACCATAAGGAATACGTTACAAGGTGCTAATGGGACATAACCCAATTGAAAGAACTCGAAAAGTACTCAAAAACACGAAATTGTCAAAACTCGAGCCCCGGTCCCACTTCTCAGAAAATTACGAAACTCACATTTTCGGTACCCTCGTCTTGCCACGAGTCCGTACATACTAAGAACTCCCAATTCGGACCACAAATGGCCCTTCAAATCCTAAATTTAAAGTTTTTGCTCCATGCCCTAATTTTTTGAAATTTTGCTATAAACTCATGAATTCCATGGATGATTATTGAATAAAAACATGTATTTAACTCATGAAACTTACCTCCAACGATTCCCATTCGAAACCCATTCAATGCACGTCCAAATGCTCCCAAGATGCTCAAAAATGGTGGAAGAAATGAGTTGGTTCGCAGATGAAATGTCTTTAAAACATTCTGTCCAGTCCTGAAATTCCTTCATCGCGTTCGCTACCTCACCCACGCGAATGCGAAGACCAAAATTCCCTAGTCCTTCCTTTACTCTTCGAGAACGTGGAGCCCGTCCCGCGAACGCGATGCTTCAGCTGAAATACCTACGCGATCACGGCCAGTGCCTCGCGAACGAGAAGGCCAAAAACTCCTGAGCCTCCATTCCTTATACGGGTTCGCGTCTCATCCCTCGCGAATGCTATGCTCACCCAGCTATCCCTCCACGAACGCTGAATCATACCTCACGAACGCGATGGCCAATCACCCAATGCCTACGCGAACGCGTCCAAGACCACGCGAACGCGAATGATTAATTTTTCCTGCACTGTTTCTGGAACATCCTCCGAAATCACCCAGAGGCCCCCGGGACCTCAACCAAAAATACCGACACATCCCATAACATCATACGAACTTGATCCAATCATCAAAACATGTCAAACAACACGAAAATCATCAATTCACCATAGATTCAAGCCTAAGTTTATCAAATCCTTCCGAAACTCACAATTGATCAAAACCCCGACCAAACGATGTCCGAATGACCTAAAAATTTGCAGACATATCCAAAATCACCTAACAAAGCT
>MU775263.1:37232-55450 GCA_026770625.1 Nicotiana glauca | reverse complement strand
GGAGGCTGAAGTCAACCAAACCTCTCTAGTCGACGCTGCTCGTCGTCTGGCATCACTGGAACTACATACTCTGAGCTAGTGCGATGGCGCAACTGGAGCAACCGGTGCAACTGGCTGAGCTGGGGCTACCTCTGGTGTCTGTAATCCCTACACAACCTGCTCGGGTATGTGAGTTGCGGGGGTTTGATGAATTGGAGTGATTTTGATAAGAAATGAGACACTTAGTCTCTTTTAAGAAGGCTTAAATTGGAAAAGTCAACTAAGCGTTGACTTTTGAGTTAGAGGGTTAGCATATGAATCCCGACGGTTCGGTTAGCTCCACGAGATGATTTGTGACTTAGGAGTGTGATCGGAAGTAATTTTGGAGGTCCGGTGTAGAATTAGGCTTGAATTGGCGAAATTAGTATTTTCGCGAATTTCGGTTGATAGGTGGGATTTTGATCCAAGGGTCGGAATGGAATTATGAGAGTTTATGTAGCTTCATTGGGTGATTTTGGGGATGTGTGCATATTTTCAGGTCATTCAGACATCGTTTGGTCGGGTATTTGATCGAATGCGCATTTCGAAAGTTTTGAAGAAACTTAGGCTTGAATCAGATGTAATTTGATGGTTTTTAGTATTTTTGGATATATTTTTATGATTAGAACAAGTTTGAACAACGTTATAGGATGTATTTGTATTTTTGGTTGAGGTCCCAGGGGCCTCGGGGTGATTTCGGATGGATAATGGGAATTTTTGAGTTGAAAGATGCAGCAAAAAAATTGCAGAGAACTTTTGTTCTATGCGATCGCAGAGGGTTTCATGCAATCGCATAGAAGGAATTATGGGGGCTGTTTGGTTGTGCTATGAGATCGCATAGAGAGTGTTGCGATCGCATAGAGTAATTTGAGACCTTGGAAATTTGTTCTATGCGATCGCAGGAGGCTTATGCGATCGCATAGGGTTAAATTTGGAGCTGGAATTTTTGTCTGCGCAATCGCATAGGGTTAGCTACAGTGCCTTGGAATTTTGTTCTATGCGATCGCAGGGCTCTAATGCGATCGCATAGAGTTAGCTACAGTGATCTGGACAGAATGCTAAAAACATTTCATCCGCGAACCCAACTCATTTTTCCACCATTTTGGTCATTATTGAAAGCTTTTGGACGGGAATTGAAGGGGTTTTGACGGGAAGTGATTGGAGGTAAGTCCTATGAACTAAATACATGATTTTATTTTGAAATAATGCTTGAAATTCATGAAAATATAGCCAAATTTTAAGAAATTAGGGCATGAGATTGAAATTCTAAATTTGGGATTTGAAGGGCCATTTGTGGTCCGATTTGGGTGTTCTTGGTATGTACGGACTCGTGGCGAGATAAGGAATCTATTGATGTTAATTTTATAATTTTTTGAGACGTGGACCCGGGGCTCGGGTTTTTGCAAATTTCGTGAATTGCAATATTTTTCGATTGTTTTCAATTGGGTATTGTCCCATTTGCATATTGTGATGCATTCGCTCTGATTTCGGATAGATTTGGTGCGTGGAGGCCGATTTTAGGGGCAAAGGCGTCGCGAGCTAGAGATTTCACCGGTTCGAGGTGAGTAATACTTGTAAATGATATCCTGAGGGTTTGAAACCCAGGATTTGCACATCATAGTGCTGTATAGAGGTGACTTGCATGCCGGATACGAGCGTGGGGTAGAGCACCATTGGGGACTATGACTTGGTCTATCCCGGTTGTTGATTTTACCGCGTATTTGACTCAAATTATTTGTTATCATTATAATTTGGGCTAATTGCCGTGTTTGGGGCTTCTTGCCAACTATGTGAACCCTTCGGGGATTGATATCACTGTTTTCGCATTACTTCCATATTATTTGATCTCGGTCCAAGGTTTTAATACCATTTTGCAAACTCAGCCATTTTTTTCTAAGATTTGAAAATTTAAACGATATGTTATTGTAGTTTTGAGTTGAGGACCATCATGTTAATATTGTCCAAGTGGCTTATGTCATTTCTGGACTGAGCACGGATAGGGCTACACGCCGAAGCAGTGTTATAGTGATTTCTGAATATATGGATTGCTCGGGCTGTACGCCGCAGCGATGATATATTGATATTGAGGCTGAGAGCCTATTTGAAGACAAGACATGGCTGATATTGCGCTTGGGCTGTAAGAGCCCCTCCGGAGTTTGTACACACCTTAGTGGGCGCCGGATCGGGCTGCGCGCCCCAGTGATACTGTATTGATATTGAGGCCGAGGGCCTGGTTGATGCCACGAGATGGCTTGATTATAGTGCTTGGGCTGTAGGAGCCCTTCCGGAGTCTGTACACACCCCCAGTGAGTGACGTCGATGTTAAATGGATCGGACTGCATGCCGTAGTGGGTATTGGAGTATACCGTCATATGCATTGCATTACATTCATACTTTTGCGGATTATTCGTTGTTTGTGTTATTTCTTGAGATATTTAATTGTTGTACTGATATTGTCTGATCACTGTTGAAAAGAATAAAATTGAGACAGTGGTAACAGTGACACTGTATTATGTAAACGGGTCAGGTAACGAGGGCTGACCAGGAACAAGAATATTTCCAGTATAGCGAGTTTATGAGCTTAATTATGCATACTTGTTTGTGCCCGAGGGGATAACTTTTGTGCTGACTTGCACAACCTGGTCCTCATATAATTGCTTAACTGTGGGAAAAAAGATATTTTTAAAAAGGGGCTTTGAACTGGGTCATGATATTTTCTAAAGGATTTTCACGTTTTCCCTGTTTTCTCCATGGTTACACTGTACCATTTAGCATGTTGGTTTGCTTTACGTGATTTCTTACCGCTCAGTTGTTATTTACTTTTATTACTCACTGAGTTGGAGTACTCACTTTACTCTCTGCACCTCGTGTGCAGTTGCAGGTAATGTTCGCCCGATAGCGGGTTTTGAGCTGATTGGAGACTTGTTATCATAGCTGAGCCAGGTGACTGCTAGCGTTCGCGGTACCAAATCTTCTCCCTTATTTTATGTTGTTCATGTTACTTTCAGACCTTGTTCCTATTTCTGGACTTGTAGTACTTTAGTGAACTCTGTAGTAGCTCATGACTTGTGACACCCCGGTCGGGTTGTGTGGGGTTGCAATCCTGATTATTATTGCTGATAAGCTGTATCAATCTATTCACCTATGTTTAAATAGCAAATTGGGTTAGTTGGTTGGCCTTGTCTTCACGAGAGGCGCCATCGCGACCAGTGTGGGTTTGGGTCGTGACAAGTTGGTATTAGAGCCTAGGTTACTAGGTCTCACGAGTCATGAGCAGGTTTAGTAGAGTCTCGCGGATCGGTACGGAGACATCTGTATTTATCCTCAAGAGGCTGCAGAACCTTTAGGAAACTTCACTTTCTTGGAATTCTTATCGTGCGTACTTGATTCATCTTGAGATATAACTCTTGAAATTACTTCCACATGTCTGTATGCACACGTGAGCTCTTAGTATTGTATGTGCCTTGAGGGCTTGTGATTCCCCGATCAAGGGGCGAGATGTGATCCCGTGAGTTTGATGTTGGGCCAGTCTGGAGGACTTGAGGTCGGATCTTGCCTATGGCTTAAGCACCGAGGTGTTGATCGTGTGAGCAAGTGTTTTGAACTTATATGTTCAGTATTGTCCTTATTAGCCGGAATTGTAGTTAGATATCCATGTGATGAGTATGTTAGTACTGCGGGACGTATATATATATGACTTGGTAGTGACGAAGAAGTATGATGGATAATAGATGAACTGTTAAGTGTTCGATTCCTATCGTGATTGATGTGCGGCCCGAATTATGGGCACGTGAAGAATACTTTCGTGTCTCCCAATTGGGAAGTGAAGTATATTACGTGTGGCGATATGAGTTCTGACTCAGGAAGACTAAATGGTTGTGTTATGTGTATAATGGTGGAAGGTGTGCTGAAATACTAAACTAAGGTGAAGCGGGTGGGTTATCTCCTGTGGAGTGTTCTTAAGGGGTACAATTCTTATGTATATTGTTAGAAGATCTCACGTGTAATTGAAGAGTAAGTGTCGAAATTTGATAATTTTGGGTCGCTCAAGAGAGTGGACTCAACTGATGTGGGGATGAATGCGAGATTTGCAGAGGATTACAGTACTAGATGATCTGTGTTTTCACAAAATCGTAAATGATTTGAGTTTAATCTCACTACGGTATTGTGGCATCATTAGAGTAAAAGTATTATGGGCTATTGAGTATGTCCTGATATATGGCTTCGCGCCAAGTTGGGGAGGTTGCTATTGATTAGTTGATCATACGGTTGTGTGCTATTTTGGTTCCATTTCTAGGTATATCGGTGGATCGGTTCTGGTTGCAAGAATTGAGCCGAGGATGACACGTGTGAAAGCAAATTTTTTTTGATAAAGGTTATACGATGCTTCGTAGATGTGTGAAAATAATAGGATGTCTTGAGTTGTCAATGGTAAAGAATGCTCAGCATATAGAGAAGGAAGATGTTTGTTTGTATTTGAATGAGATCATATCCTGAAATGTCAGAGTGCTAATGAGGCACGAGTAGTTCTGTTTGTTATGTCAGATAATTTACAGTTGTGTAAGAGTGGATGATTCTCGAGACTTGTGGTGTTTTATTTTAATTATGGGATTCTATGTATCAGTATCTGGAAAGTAAAGGTAACAGATTTAGATTCGCAGGAAGTTCTTCAAAGTAGGGTATTTTAGAATGTGGTATTTTTGGGAACAATTGAGAGAGTATTCAGTGGCCTAAGGGTCATAGTCAGTATGGTCTTATGTTCGAGTCTCGTGTGGTAATCCTGGATTGAGGCATTGTGACGCTACGGCGAGGTAGGAATGTCAAGCGAATGATGAAATTAGATAGATGGAATAGCTTGATAGTAGACCGAATTGGTATGGTAAGGATATGATAAATTCTTCGTATGTATTCGAAGGTATATGTTTCAGAAAAAGGGCAATGTGATTAGGTTGATGACACTTCGATAGTATTGCGGTACTTTCTTGCTAAGTCGACTGCTGATATCTGATTTTGTTTGATGGCACGGGGGAATTTTAGAATATCTTTCGTGGAATGATTGGGTACTCGAGGTGTAATATGTATTTATACTACAGAATTTGGGATCAGGTACAGTGATTTATGTGCTATGTGGAGCTGGAGACTGGGAGTTCTCATGTTCAGGCTATGTAGTGGTTGTGGATAGTGTGTATTGGTACCGTTAGCGGCTATTGAATTTGGAGGCCCGAGTGGATCTTTCATTATTGGTATGTTAGATTTTGTATATGATGTTGAGTTGTAGACTGGTTGTCTCAATGTAGGTTATTCTAGACTATTGTACTATAGGCTATGTCTGAAAATGCCACAGGTGGCGTGGCGAGGTACATCAGATCATGTTAATAGCAGAGTGGTTGGTACTCCAAAGACTAGCGGACGGCTGGGAGAGAATGCTTTCCTTAATTGGGCCTTCGTGGTTGATGTCAATATAGAGGTTTCTACCAATGATTCAGTTCCGATATTGATGGACTTTTCGGATGCGTTCCTTGTGGCCGAGCATGTCACCGGGCAAGATTGTGGATTTCGGTATTGATTTGGTGTTAGGCACCGTATCGTACGGCTACGGCAGGAGTTATAAAAAGTGGAAAGAGTAGCTTCAGGCTTCTTGGTATTGAATTCGCTGGCAGGCTGATGTAGCTACGTATTCAAATTGAGATGGCTTGGTTGGCCCCGAATCGTATTGTTGAGTGTTAGTTTGACTCGACCGTTGCTGAGCTTATCCGCTATCTGGAGAGTCCTATGAGTTGTTTCTGCGTTGCGAGACATTATGATTTACGGACTATGGGCACATATTGTGTGGTGCTATCGGGATTCATAGTGGAATTTGAGAGGAAAACCTCAGTTGTGCTTGAGTTTTGTAGCTTATAACGCTATATGTAGATATTGTATGCACTCAGTATGCTTATGACCGGTACTCGGTATTTTATTGTAATGAGCAAATTTGGCTCGATGTGTATCTCCTTATGTAAGATATATATATATATGGATCAGATGATATGCCGCCATGAGTATGTGTGGATCGGATGGCACGCCGCCATGAGTATATGTGGATCGGATGGCACACTGCCATGAGTATGCGTAGACCGGGTGGCATGCCGCCATGGGTATGTTATCTGGATTGGGTTGCACGCCGCAACAGTGTGATGTTGAGAATAGTTTTCCATATGTTACTTTTTATGCCTTGCTTCCTGGTTTCTTAAGAAAGTCCGTACTGGTTGCTCGGTGAATAGCGCATCGGTTGTGTCCTTTCAGGATTGAATGGTGTATATTACTTGATTCACCGTAGGTGTGATGAATTGCTTGGTTTCAGACATCAATCTGTGCGTGGCTGTCTATTTTGAGCATGGTGACTTGAGGTGCTTCATGTGCAACAGTGTTTGGATAGGATCACGCGTTGTGGCGGGGCCACGTGAAGTTATGACCTTTCGAGTAAGATTCAGGTACTCTATTTCTATGATGTGAGACAGAGTCTCAGCTTTGTGTTGTAATGGTACTATTGAGCTTGGGGTACAACTCTTTCATTTGAGTCATTCGTCATGATTTGAGTATGTTCAGCCCGCCCATCATTGGTGCGTGGATTGTGCAAGTTATGGCTTAGGCCTGTGATGAGGTGTCATACCACTAGAGTGGTGCATTGAATTCAAGGTGATCGTTGGATTCATTAATGAATCCGAACAAATTTGATTTTAGCTGGTTAGAAGGATAATATCGAGGATTGGCCTGAAAATCTATTGTGGTACTAGTCGAAAAGGAAGTGGCTTCGTGTATGGATGATCGTTCATCAATCTGCCTACATAGAAAAGGTATTGAAACGGTTTTACATGGATGGAGCACATCCATTAAGTACTCCGATGGTTGTTCGATCACTTGATGTGAATAAGGATCCATTCCGACCTCAAGAAGAGAATGAAGATCTACTTGGTCCTGAAGTACCATATCTTAGTGCAATTGGTGCACTAATGTATCTTGCCAATACTATAAGGCCTGACATAACCTTTTCAGTTAATATCTTAGCAAGATATAGCTCTGCTCCTACAAGGAGACATTGGAATAGAATCAAACACATATTGCGGTATCTAAAAGGGACTACCGATATAAGCTTACTTTATGGCAATAGTAGCAGTCCTGATCTTGTTGGTTATGCTGATGCTGGATATTTATCTGACCCCCACAAGGCTCGATCTAAAACAGGGTATGTGTTTACCTATGGAGGCACTGCCATATCTTGGCGATCAACTAAGCAATCAATTGTGGCTACTTCATCTAATCATGCTGAGATAATTGCTATTCATGAAGCAAGTCGAGAGTGTGTGTGGTTAAGATCTATAATACATCTCATTCGAGATAAATGCGGTTTGAAATGTGACAAACTACCCATGATTTTGTATGAAGACAATGCAGCATGCATAGCTCAATTGAAGGGAAGATTCATAAAAGGAGATATGACAAAGCACATTTCACCAAAGTTATTTTTCACACATGATCTTCAAAAGAATGGTGAAATCAATGTGCAACAGATTCGTTCAAGTGATAATATGGCTGATTTGTTCACCAAGTCTCTACCGACGTCAACCTTCAAGAAGCTAATACACAAGATTGGGATGCGAAAGCTCAAGGATGTAAGTTGATGCTCTCATCAGGGGGAGTTAATAAGCATTGTACTCTTTTTCCCTTACAATGTTTTGTCCCACTGGGTTTTCCTTGCAAGGTTTTTAACGAGACAACCAAAAGGCGTATTTATAAACATGTGTACTCTTTTTCCTTCACTAGGATTTTTCTTTCCCATAGGGTTTTTTTCTAATAAGGTTTTAACGAGACACATTATCTATGGACATCCAAATGGGGAGTGTTATGATATATATCACATTATGTTGGATGTCTACTCTTCTTCCATGATCTTCATATCAAATGGTTAATGACATATTCAATGACCTATTTTGTATGTTCAATGACATATTCCATGACATATTTTCTTCACTTTATATGTCTATATAAAGGCCTTGTAATATATAGGAAAATACACATAATTGAAGAAGAAATAAGAATCTCTCTTCCTCTCTTTCTCTCTACATCTCTTAATTTGTTTTATTTCCTTGTTCCATTTTATTATTTCGGGTTATATTTTATAACAGTCTCGTTCTTCTTGTTGTAGTGTGTGATGCGCATGAAATCGCAATTGGATGCAACATCCCAAAACGACATTGATTACATCAAAAACCTTTTAAATCAGATTTCTTGACCCATTTCTAGTTTCAATTGCTCTCTCCATCATTTGGACTAATCATTTCTTTGGAAATTACGAGCTCTTAGCCAACGACCTCACTAGATAGAAACTACTGTACCGAGAGAAGAAATGCAACAAATATGTTCGGAAGGAGAAGATTTTTGTCATTTCCGATGGTAACATGCGTTATTATTGCTGGAATTGGATTCGAGTTCCGAGCGAGGTGTTTGTCCATGGTCTTGTCTATTTCTGCTTGTCAAAAATTATTCAGATTCAATTTTAAGGTTCATTCTCTAACTTTTCCTTGTTCTTTATTTCAAAGAAGTACTTTGTTTCTAATTCGCATAATATTTGAATTTTAATTAAGCATAAGATGCGCTGGTTTTGACATCTTTGTAAATACATGATTACTAGCATGCCTAAATCATGAATCTGCTTGAGAATTACTATGGGGTTGATCCATATTTTAAATTTATGAATTTAGAATCAATGTGTAGGGATAGGAATTAAGGTGCTGCTTCATTTATTCAGTTTGAGATAAAACTAGTCAAAATATGTTAAAGTAAATTTGGACAAAAGGATTTGGGGGACGTTGGATAAGTTGGTAATTAAGAGGTAAGGGCTATTATTAATTGGACAGTCATTTATTGAAGAATTAGGCCCTCGTTAATTGTATATATAAAAATACTTAGATTTCGGGATGTGTCGTTTTAGTGAATTTCATAAAATAATAATGCGTTGGTCGCTTTAGGCACGCCTTTAATAATTTACTTTCTTAAACTTGGGGTGCACATTTATGTGACCCAAATCCAAATCTCAACGGAGTCGATTGATAACCACGGGTACATTGATGTGACGTGGTTTGAGATACATTTTCACAACGTTGCAATTCTTTGTTAAAATAATAATAATAATAAAAGCGGTCAAGAGTTAAAATTTGCACGTAAGTTAAAGCATGTTATAAAATCAGATAATCAAGCCAAATATGACAGTTGAGTGACCGTGCTTGAACCACGGAACTCGAGAATGCCTAACACCTTCTCTCGGATTAACAGAATTCCTTATCCGGATTTCTGGTTCGTAGACTGTTAAATAGAGTCAAACCCTTTCCTTGATTCGGGATTCAAACCGGTGACTTGGGACACCATAAATCTCCCAAGTGGCTCCAAATCCCCAATTTTTAAAAAATCTAGGTTCTACCGAAAACACCCAATTTTTTCCATTAACATTATTGATTGTGAGTTGAAATCATGTTAAAAATGTTAATGATTGAAGGAAACGAGTTAAAATTGATTTACAGTCGATTTGGAAGAAGATTTGTTCTTGAAAGATTTTCCCAAGGAGTTTGTATTTTGAAATGATGTAAAAATGGTTGATTTTCGGCTAAGTATAAATTTTGTAGGTTGCAGTTATGGAAAATACGAACAGGGTTTGCAATTGCGAACCCTGACCTCTACTATTTTCTCATTTGCGAAAGCAGCGTCGCATTTGCGACTGGGTCTCGCATTTGCGACCGAGGGGGATCCAGGTGGGTGTCGCATTTGTGACAAACACTACGTATTTGCGAAGAAGGCTGCCCAGGCCACCTCTCGCATTTGTGATACATAGCTCGCATATGAATCCAGTTTCGATTGTCCTTTAATTAGAAAAATTCCCTCTTACCATGCCCTTCGCGGGGTGCGGTAGCGCCAAAAAGGAGGTGTGACAGCTCTGGCGACTCTGCTGGGGATTTAAAAATCCAGAATATTTTATTCAGGGTTCAGAATTCGAGCTTAGATAAATTGTTGTATTTGGTTATATCTGATGTTCTTACATGGTTCGTGCTTAATGTGCTAAATATTTACCGTTTTGATATTATCTGAATTGTATATAAACTGTGCCGAAACCCTTCTCTTCTTACCTCCAGGGATGTGCTCACTAGTTGAGACTCCCCATTCTGTTAGTGTCATACCTTGAAATAAGTTGGTGATGTTGTTTTGCCGAAAATAGCCGAATGTTCACGAAAGGGACGCCGGAAGGCTGACTTTGCATAAATGGTCACCCTTGGGTCATTTTGTAGATTTTTGGCCGGTTGACCCACACAGCCTTAAAACCTTCGTCCCCGAATCGTTGAAAGGCCGTGTTTGCAATATCGAATTGTATTTTAATTCGCAAAAAAATTATCATAAATAAGTCGGGTGACGCCGTTTTGTTGAAAATAGCCGAATGTTCCCAAAAGGACGCCGGAAGGCTGATTTTGCATAAACATCCACCTTTAGTCATTTTTAGGATTTTTGCAGGTTGACCCACACAGCCTTAAAACCTTCGTCCCAGAGACGCTGAAAGACCGTATTTGCAAAACTGGGTCTTTTATTTTAATTTGAAAAAAAACAAGATAAAAAAGAGGGAAAGTGAATGTCGTTGGTATTTTTGGTCAAAATAAGTCAAGCCAGCTTCAGCAATGTATTAAACCGTTCTTGCCGAGATAGCCTTAGAGTATCTTTTAGTTGTCGAAAGGCTGTCTTTGTAAAAGAACGGACAAGTTTGTAAAGTAATCCTTCCCGGCCTTAAAATTCATATGAAATTGAGAAGGGGCCACGTTTGCAGAAATAGCCATCTGGTTGAAATTGGCAAATAGGGAAGGAATTTGCCAGTCTGTTTTTTTAATTTATATTTCTTTTGATTAAAGCATGTGGTGTTTGATTTTGGAGTATATAGGTTGTCTTTTCGTCAAAATCTGTTAGTATGGTCATTTTTTTAAAACTTTGTAATCAAGTTTTTTTTATTGTGAAAATTAAAAATTCCTAAAAAAAATATGTTTTATTGTTATTGACCGTTTATTTACGCGAACTACTCACGGTCTGATTCATGAAGGGTCATGATAAGTAGGCAATCTCCATAAGATTCGACCACAACTGTATATGTATATATAAAAAATGAAAAAAAAAAGAGAGAAAATAAGTAAGCAAAAAATATTGATAATAATAAGGACTGACTGAGTCCATTCTAACATGTTTTGTTTTGAATTGTTAAGTAAGTAGGAGGTGGTTGGTTTGTGGCAAACAGACAATGCAAGATCCCCGAAAGATGGTACAGGAGGAAATAACCCAAAGATTGAAAAGCTTAGAACAGCGGTTTGAAAACACGCAAGGGTTGGCAGGTCAAAAGAGTGTTGCTTTCAAAGATCTATGTCTGTTCCCCGATGTCCACTTGCCGTCTGGTTTCAAGATTCCCAAATTTGAAAAGTACGATGGACATGGACACCCCATAACCCATTTGAAAAGGTATTGCAATCAACTAAGGAGTCTAGGAAGAAATGAAGAATTGCTAATAGCTTACTTTGGGGAAAGCCTTACGGGAGTAGCATCTGAATGGATTTTGGATCAAGACGCATCTCACTGGTACGTCTGGAACGACATGGCACATGCCTTTGTCAAACAATTCCAATACAACATCGACATTTCCCCAGACTGCATTTTCCTTTCAAATCTGAAGATGAAACCAAGTGAAAGTTTTAGGGAATATGCCATTAATGGAGAGAGCAAGCAGCTCGTGCTGAGCCACCCATGGATGACCACGAGTTAATCACTGTCTTCCTTCAGGCTCAAGAGCCAAATTATTTTAAGAACATGATGTCCGCGGTTGGTTAATCCTTCTTGGATGTAATCAAAATGGGAGAAATGATAGAGAACGGTGTTAAGACAGGCAAAATTATAAGTCAAGCGGCTCTCAAGGCTGCATCTCAGACTGTCCAAATTGAATCTAGTGACACGAATGAGAGGGATGAAGAAGTCATGATGATGTCAGGGTCAAGAAGAGGTCCCAGAAGAACACCTCGACGGCATGCGCTGCCTCGACAGGTTTTCCATAACTCCCCTGAGCACTACTATCCACCTTAGAACCCACCATACTCAGTTAATCCACCCCAGTATGTTGTTCAGCCAAGTCATCCAAGAAAGCGAGCACGAGCATCACAAAATCTCCACTAGCCTCTGCAAAATTTCAAAATACCTTATAACCCACTTCCAAGCCAAGGGTATAGAAGGGAACCAAAGTTGAAAGATAATTTCACACCAATAGGAGATTCCTATGCAAGCTTATTTGAGAAGTTAAAGCAACAGGACATGATTGCACCCATCCCTCCAAATCATGTGGACCCACGTGCAAGGAGCTTTGACCCATCTAAAAGGTGTGAATACCATTCCCATGCCCAGGGGCACAACATGGAAAGTTGTCGGGATCTGAAAAGGGAAATAGAAAAGATGATCTAGGAAAGGTTGATTGTGATTCAAAACAGTGACACCCAGAATATCGTGCTGAATTCTTTACCTGCACATGATGATACACACTTTCTTGCGGTGATGCCTGGTGATACGAAATATGAGAATCCACTCGGGAATTTGCCGACTGAAATGTGAGAAGGCTATAGTGATTCTGATAATAAAATTTGTGGCTAAATGTCAGGCTTATCAATTGGAGAGTCATTCGTGGTGGCTTATTTTGTTGTCATTTCTGTTTCTCCGGGTTATTTCAGAGTTGTAATCCGGATATTGTCTTGTAGCTCAAACATTTTATCCTTTTGTTTTTCTTTTGATCATAGTGTCTCATTTAATGGGGTCTAGGTTCCTTCTAAGGGTTGTAACCCCATTTTTGTTTGTTGGTTGTTTGAGTCGTTGTTTCGTCGGTTAATGCAATGACATGTTTTCTATTATTTGTAGACATTTTCTTGTAACGACCCAACCGGTCATTTTGAGCTCCGGCGCGTCATTTAGCAGTTTGAGTCTAAGAGCAGCTTCATCTCAGGTATATTGACTTGTGTGTATGGTCAGAATTAAAATTAAAGAAGTTTGGAGTCAAATTTAAATGAAAATTCTCATTTTCGAAGCTTAAAATTGAAGAAATAAACTAGGATTGGAATTTTGAGTAAACGACCTCGGAATTGGGATATGAAGGTTCCATCAGGTTCATATGATGATTTTGGACTTGGGCATATGCCCGGATCGAGTTTTGGATAACCCGGGAGCGTTGTGGCGCCTATTATGGAAGATAGCATTTTAGAAGAAATTGCATCAGTTTGGCTTAAAATGCATTTCAGTGTTATTGATGTCCGTTTGGGATTCCGAGACTTGGAGTAACTCCGTATGGTGATTCTAAATTTGGAAGCGCGATCCGAAGTGAATTCGGAGGGCCGTAGGTCATTTTGGAGCTGTTTGGCTAAAGATAGAAAATTGAAGGTTTTTGAGAAAACTTGACCGGAAGTGGAAATTTTGATATCGGACTCGAAATGCAAATCTTATGGTTCGGATAGCTTCGTTAGGTGATTTGGGACTTAGGAGTGTGTCCGGAATATTTTTGTGATGACCGGTGTAGAATTAAGCTTGAATTGACAAAGTTAGTATTTTGGCGAATTCCGGTTGATATGTGAAAGTTTGATCCGACGGTCGGAATGGAATTCCGAAAATTTCTGTAGCTTCGTTATGTCATTTTTGGACTTGTGCAACATTTGAAGTCAATCGGACTTGATTTGATAGGTTTCGGCATCGGAAATAGAAGTTGGAAACTTCAAAGTTCATCAAGCTTGGATTGGAGGTTAATTCATAATTTTTGCGTTGTTTGATGTGATTTGAGGCCTCGAGCGAGTCCGTAATGTGTTTTGGGACTGGTTGGTGTTATTGGTCGGGGTCCCGGGGGTCTCGGGTGTGTTTCGGATGCCCAACGGGTCATTTTTGGAAGATTTTTGCCGTTTTGAGCATAAATGTAATGATCCAAAGGTCTATTTTTAGTTCTAGAGATCCAAATTTGATTTCGAGACTTCGAGAATTTAAATCATGAATTATAGGACTGATCTGGAAATTTTGGTTTAATTTCATCAAGTCGCGATTGAGTTTTTGACGCGAAATGTGAGTTAATTATTTAACGAGCGAAATTGATATTGCACTGAGAAAATGAAATCCAAATTCAGTTTTGTTTGAACCACTGGATCCGTATCGAAATTATGGAGCCATAGGAAAAAGAATCGTCGAATTCCGAGTTCGTATGATGGAGTTAGAACCATTTTAGTGAAAAATGGTTGTGCTGCAATTTTCTTTAAAAAGCTGCTGCATTTTATGAACAGTGAACAGTACCCCCGCGTGAACAGTAACCGCGCGGGTGAACAGTTACCCCCGCGCATGAACAGTGACCGCACGTGAACAGTACCGAATTTTCTAGGCAGTGTTTTAATCCGAAAAATTTGGCATTTTAGCCACATCTTGGGTTCTAGAGCTCCGATTGAGGTGATTTTTGCGGCGTTGTTCTCGTCTCAACAAGGGGGTAAGTATTCTATATTGAAACGTGATTTTATTTAATGATTACATGGTTATTTTTATCAAGTATTAGTGAATCAAATGGAAGAAATTGGAGAAAATTTGTAAATTTTTCAAAAAACGAAAATTGAAGATTCAAGTTGCCATTTGAACTCCGATTTTGGTAAATTTTATATGTACGGACTCGTGGCGAGACGAGGAATCCATTGATATGACTTTTGTAATTTTTCGAGATGTGGGCCCGGGGCTCGGTTTTTGCGAATTTCGTGAATTTCGATATTTTTCGAGTCTTTTCGATTGGGTTATATTTCCTTAGCCTATTGTAATGTATTCGTTGTGGTTTTGGCTAGATTCGACCCGTTTGGAGTCCAATTTGAGGGACAAAGGCGTCGCGATCTAGAAATTTCACCAGTTCGAGGTGAGTAATACTTGTAAATGATATCCTGAGGGTTTGAAACCCCGGATTTGCATATCATAGTGCTGTATTGAGGTGACTTGCACGCCGAATATGAGCGTGGGGTAGAGCACCGTTGGGGATTGTGACTTGGTCCGTCCCGGTTGTTGATTTTACCGCGTATTTGACTGAAACTACTTGTTTTTCGTCATATTTTGGCTTATCGCCATATTTGGGCTTCGTGCCAAGTATTTGAAATGTTTTGTGAATTACATCACTATTTTCCTCACGAATTGAAATATTAATTGAAGCCCGTCCAATGAAATTATATTATTTTGTGAACTCAGCTACATTTATACTCAACTCGAATTTTTATGATATTTATAATGTTATTGAGCTGAGCACTATTGTTTTACTGATGCCCAAGAGGCATATGATTATTTTCTAGACTGATTGAGGCCGAGGGCCATACGTGAGGATATGTTGAGTGATGTGAGGAGGCTTCCAGGCCTCAAGCATGATGTGAGGAGGCTTTCAGGCCTCGAGTGCTATGTGAGGAGGCTTTCAGGCCTCGTGTGTGATGTGTGAAGGCTTTCAGGCCTATTGATATTGTGCTTGGGCTGTAGGAGTCCCTCCGGAGTCTGTACACACCCCAGTGAATGCAGGGTACCCAGGTGAGTTGGGAGTGGGCCCGAGGGGCCGTGTTTGTGTGTGGTGAGTTGGGAGTGGGCCCGAGAGGCCGTTGTTTGTGTGTGGTGAGTTGGGATGAGCCCGTGGGGCTGATACTGTATTCTGAACTTGATATTGAGCCGGAGGGGCAAGCTTTTGATTATTCCCGATTATTTGAAATTAATCATTTTCGCAACTATTGAAAGTATTCATTTTCAAAAGAGATTTAAAACTGAGTCAGATATTTTATAAAGGGTTTTCATGGAATTACTGTTTTCTAAAAAGGGTTGTACTGTCTTATATAGCATGATGAAGTGTTCTTACGTGATTTCTTACTGCTCAGCTATTATTTACTTTTATTACTCACTGAGTTGGAGTACTCTCTTTACTCTCTGCACCTCGTGTGCAGATGCAGGTATTTGCTACCCGGTAGCGGGTTTTGAGCTGATTGAAGATTTGCTATTGTGGATGAGCAAGGTGACCGCCAGCGTTCGCGGTACCGTATCCGTTCCTTTGATTCTAAATTTCCAATATGTATAATACTGGTTTTGTAGTAGTGTTCAGATTCCATAGATGCTCATGACTTGTAACACCCCGATTTCGGCCTGAGTCGGGATGGGTTTTATTGTTCTATCATGTTTATTTCGCACTTGTGATTATTATTATCTATGAAATTGACTTATTCTTCCTAAGAAATTATAAAGAGATGTATTGTATTGGTATTGGTTGGCCTTGTCTCCATGAGAGGCGCCATCACGATTGAGTTGGGATATTTGGGTCGTGACAAGTTGGTATCAGAGCCTAGGTTACTAGGTCTCGCGAGTCATAAGCAGGTTTAGTAGAGTCTCGCAGATTGGTACGGAGACGTCTGTATTTATCCTCGGGAGGCTACAGAACCTTTAGGAAAACTTCACATTCTTGAATTCTTATCGTACGTACTTGATTCAGCTTGGACTATAACTCTTGAAATTCCTTCCACGTGTTCGTACGTGCGCATGAGCGCTCAGTATAGGATGTGCCTTAATGGCTTGTGATTCCCTATTTGAGGGGTGAGATGTGATTTCTATGAGTCGATGTTGGGCCAGTCTGGAGGACTTGAGGCCGAATCTTTGCCTATGGCTTGAGCACCGAGGTGCTGATTTTGTGAGCAAGTGTTCTGAAATCATATGTTCATTATTGTCCTTGTTAGTCAGAATGACGGTTGGATATCCACGTGATGAGTATGTTAGTGTTGCGAGGTGTATTTGTACGACTTGGTAGTGGCGAAGAAGCGTACTGGATAGTAGATGAACTGTTAAGTGATTCGTTTCTTATTGTGATCTATTGAGTAGCCCGAGTTATGGGCGCATGAAGAATATTTTTCGTGTCTCCTAGTTAGATAAGTCTGGGAGTTGAGATCGCTTCCGTAAATGTATTATGACGAAATCGTTGAGTCAAGGAGACCACCTTGAAGGTCGAAACCATTAAAGAAATAATATGTTCCTACTTGGTTGAATAGCCCAATAATGAAGGGTTGAAGGGTATTTTCTATGTGTTATGATTCAAATAGGTGCAACGCATGTCCATGTATCAATTTTGATAGCATAATACATGTAGTATTGAGATTTATGTAATTGGTAGGCATTGTGATGCTTTGTCAAGTTGTGGACGTGTTGTTCGGATGGTTTTGGTGGTTCTCTGGCAGGTGGATAGGCCCAATTATAAAGGAGACTCTACCGAAATTTTCGAAAAATTTGGTACTTAGTAAAAAATTTGTCGCCTAAAAAGTGGCTTAACTGTTATGTGAGTGAATGCAAGAACTGCAGAAGAGTTAAAATTACAGATGATTCGTGTTTCCACGAGCTCATGATGGAGTGAGTTCAATCTCACCATGATATTACGACAATAATAGAGCATATATGTTGTGATCTGTGGCTTCGAGAAAAGTTGGGGAGTTTGCTATTGGTTAGCGGATTGTACGGTTATGTAATATGTTAGTTCCGATTTAATGCATGCTAGTGAGTCAGTTCTGGTTGTGGAAATTCGGCCGAAAATGGCATGAGTGAAGGAAATTTTTTTTGACAAAGGCTACATGGTACTTCATAGATATGTGAGAATCATAGTATGTCTTAAGCTGTCATTGGTAAAGAATGCTCGGTGCATGGAGCGGGAAGATGTTTGGATGTATTGGAATGAGGTCATACCCTGCGGTGTCAGAGTGCTAGTGAGGCATGGGTGGTTATATTCGTTGGATCGGGTGAATTGTGGTTTGTATAAGAGTAAATGACTTGAGAGAATGGTTCTAATGTGTTCGAGAGTCGTGTAATAGTGGCTTTGAGCTAAGTGGGAGAGTCCCACCACTTACGATTGGATTGCATGGTTAATTATCTGCGTGAATTCTGGTTATTAGCATATTGATGGGTTATTGCAGCTACAGAAAAGGACCATGAGTGGTAATTTGAGTAAATGAATTGTTGAATGCATGTTATGGTTAGCCTTATTGGCTCATGTTCAGACTTGAGGGAAGATTCATGATTTATGCCTCGTATAAGTGCAGGCTTTGAGGGAAGTGATCCCTTTGGGTGCTTTATCGAGAGGGTATTCATATGTTATAAAA
>MU775263.1:22682-34941 GCA_026770625.1 Nicotiana glauca | reverse complement strand
ATCAGTGTAATCTGAGCGTATGAAATAAATTAAGGGGCTAAGACCATTGTTTGGTTCAGAATGAGGTAATGGTTCTTGTCAAAAGTATAGACTGAATGATTTGTTGACTTGGCAGCTAAATATGAATTCTGGAACATCTCTTCCATCATATCGGTATTGTAAAAGCTAGAGCAAGACCTATGTAGGTCATGAGATGCAATGAGAGCATTAGATTTGTGAAATTTCGACTATTATGTTTAAAGAATATTATTGTGGACCCATGAGTAAAGTGATGCAAAGTGTGAATTCAGAAAAGTTATGCAGTCGTGTTTGGGTACAACGTGTGAAGATTGATATGGTGGTCGTATGATGGAAACATGCTTGGCAGGAAATTTCGGATGTTGGAATTGGGTCTAATGGCTTATTTACTCGAATAAAGGAGTATATCTATAGAGTTATCGAGAAAATGTGCTCAACTGAGTTGTGGAAGCAGAGGAAGTTGCATGAGGTGTTAAACAAGTGATTTCAGACTACTTCAGTGTAGTTCTCAGCACGTTCGAGGACAAACGTATGTTTAAGTGGGGGAGATTGTAACGACCAAACCGGTCGTTTTGAGCTCCGGCACGTCATTCAGCAGTTTGAGTCCATGAGAAGCTTCATCTCAGGTATATTGACTTGTGTGTATGGTCAGAATTAAAATTCAAGAAGTTTGGAGTCAAATTTAAATGAAAATTCTCATTTTCGAAGCTTAAAATTGAAGAAATGAAATAGGATTGGAATTTTGAGTAAACGACCTCGGAATTGGGATCTGAAGGTTCCAACAGGTTCATATGATGATTTCGGACTTGGGCGTATGCCCGAATCGGGTTTTGGATAACCCGGGAGCGTTGTGGCGCCTATTATGGAAGATAGCATTTTAGAAGAAATTGCATCAGTTTGGCTTAAAATGTATTTCAGTGTTATTGATGTCCGTTTGGGATTCCGAGACTGGGAGTAGCTCCGTATGGTGATTCTGGATTTGGGAGTGCGATCGGAAGTGAATTCGGAGGTCCGTAGGTCATTTTGGAGCCGTTTGGCTAAAGATAGAAAATTGAAGGTTTTTGAGAAAATTTGACCGGAAGTGAAAATTTTGATATCGGACTCGAAATACAAATCTTATGGTTGGGATAGCTTCGTTAGGTGATTTGGGACTTAGGAGTGTGTCCGGAATATTTTTGTGATGACCGGTGTAGAATTAAGCTTGAATTGGCAAAGTTAGTATTTTGGCGAATTCCGGTTGATAGGTGAAATTTTGATCCGACGGTCGGAATGGAATTCCGAAAATTTCTGTAGCTTTGTTGTGTCATTTTGGACTTGTGTGCAAAATTTGAAGTCAATCGGACTTGATTTGATAGGTTTCGACATCGGAAATAGAAGTTGGAAACTTCAAAGTTCATCAAGCTTGGATCGGAGGTTAATTCATAATTTTTGCGTTGTTTGATGTGATTTGAGGCCTCGAGCGAGTCCATAATGTATTTTGGGACTGGTTGGAGTTATTGGTCGGGGTCTCGGGTGTGTTTCGATGCCCACTGGGTCATTTTTGGAAGATTTTTTTCGTTTTGAGCATAAATGTAATGATCCAAAGGTCTATTTTTAGTTCTAGAGATCCAAATTTGATTTCGAGACTTCGAGAATTTAAATCATGAATTATAGGACTGATCTGGAAATTTTGGTTTAATTTCATCAAGTCGCGATTGATTTTTTTACGCGAAATGTGAGTTAATTGTTTAACGAGCGAAATTGATGTTGCACTTAGCAAATGAGATCCAAATTCAGTTTTGTTTAAATCACTGGATTCGTATCAAAATTACGGAGCCATAGGAAAAAGAATCGTCGAATTCCGAGATCGTATGATGGAGTTAGAACCATTTAGTGAAAAATAGCTATGCTGCAATTTTCTTTAAAAAGGCTGCTGCATTTTATAAAAAGTGAACAGTACCCGCGCGTGCACAGTAACCACGCGGGTGAACAGTGACCCATACGCATGAACAGTGATCACGCGTGAACAGTACCGAATTTTCTCGGCAGTGTTTTAATCCGAAAAATTTGGCATTTTAGCCACATCTTGAGTTCTAGAGCTCCGATTGAGGTGATTTTTGCGGCGTTGTTCTCGACTCAACAAGAGGGTAAGCATTCTATATCCAAACATGATTTTATTTAATTATTCCATGGTTATTTTCATCAAGTATTAGTGAATCAAATTAAAGAAATTGGAGAAAATTTGTAAATTTTTCAAAAAACGAAAATTGAAGATTCGAGAGGCCATTTGAACTCCGATTTTGATAAATTTTATATGTACGGACTCGTGGTGAGACGAGGAATCCGTTGATGTGGGCCCGGGGCTCGGATTTTGCGAATTTCGTGAATTTCGATATTTTTCGAGTCTTTTCGATTGGGTTATATTCCCTTAAACTATTGTAATGTATTCGTTTGGTTTTGGCTAGATTCGACCCGCGTGGAGTCCGATTTGAGGGGCAAAGGTGTCGCGAGCTAGAAATTTCACCGGTTCGAGATGAGTAATACTTGTAAATGATATCCTGAGGGTTTGAAACCCCGGATTTGCACATCATAGTACTGTATTGAGGTGACTTGCACGCCGGATATGAGTGTGGGGTAGAGCACCGTTGGGGATTGTGACTTGGTCCGTCCCGATTGTTGATTTTACCGCGTATTTGACTGAAACTACTTGTTTTTTGTCATATTTGGGCTTTTCGCCATATTTGGGCTTCGTGCCAAGTATTTGAAATATTTTGTGAATTACATCACAATTTTCCTCACGAATTGAAATATTAATTGAAGCCAGTCCAATGAAATTATATTATTTTGTGAACTCAGCTACATTTATACTCAACTCGAGTTTTTATGATATTTATAATTTTATTGAGCTGAGCACTATTGTTTTACTGATGCCCAAGAGGCATATGATTATTTTCTAGACTGATTGAGGTCGAGGGCTATACGTGAGGATATATTGAGTGATGTGAGGAGGCTTTCAGGCCTCGAGTGCTATGTGACGAGGCTTTCAAGCCTCGTGTGTGATGTGTGAAGGCTTTCAGGCTTATTGATATTGCGTTTGGGCTGTAGGAGCCCCTCCAGAGTCTGTACACATCCCCAGTGAGCGCATGGTACCCATGTGAGTTGGGAGTGGGCCCGAGGGCCATGTTTGTGTGTGGTGAGTTGGGAGTTGGACCGAGAGGCCGTTGTTTGTGTGTGGTGAGTCGGGAGTGAGCCCGTGGGGCTGATACTGTATTGTGAACTTGATATTGAGCCCGAGGGACAAGCTTTTGATTATTCGTGATTATGAAATTAATCATTTTCGCAACTATTGAAAGTATTCATTTTCAAAAGAGATTTAAAACTGAGCCAGATATTTTATAAAGGGTTTTCATGGAATTACTGTTTTCGAAAAAGGGCTGTACTGTCTTATAAAGCATGATGAAGTATTCTTACGTGATTTCTTACTGCTTAGCTACTGTCACACCTCCATTTTGCGTACCTACCCCGAGGGATAAAATGTACACGAGAGTTTTTCCAATTTAAGTGACAATATTTGAAATGGGATTATTTATTTATTTTAGAGTCGCCACTTGGAATAAATTATGGTGTCCCAAATCACCGATTTATTTAAATCCCAAATCGAGAAAATTTTGATTTTCCAAATGAAGTCTGCGAACCAGAAATTCTAAGTAAGGAATTCTGTTGACCCGAGGGAAGGTGTTAGGCACCCTCGGATCCCGTGGTTCTAGCACGGTCACTTAAACTATTATAGATGGCCAGAATATCTGATTTTAATACATGTTATAACCTATGTGCTTTTAATCAATTTTAAACCGCTTTCATTAAATTATTATTATTATTTAAGCGAAAATGAACGTCGTTTAAAGTATGTTTTCAGATTACGCCGCATGAAATGAACCCACAATCCTAGGCACACTCTATCCAACATTTTAAGATTTGGATTTGGGTCGCATGAAATGCACACCCGAGTTTAGGGAGGTAACATTATTAAATATGCGCCTAAAGATACTAATGCATTATTATTTTTCAGAAAGCCGTGAAACCCGTCCCGAAATCTAAGGAATTAATTTATACATTTATGAGGGCCCCGCAATTTACGTGTTTTGTTTAGCGAGGCTCATCCCGTTTTATTATTTTAAAGTGCAAACCTAGAGCAATCTATAGTTTTCTGTTTAATTTGTCTCTAAAATAAAAGAAAGGCCCTAATTAATTTGTTACTGGACCAATGCAAACTAGGCAATATTTATGTACCAACGTCCAACCATTGAGCTCCGATGTAAGCCCAGTAGAGGGAATTTAAAATCAGATATACACCATGAAATCGGCCAAAACAAGCCTTGGCCCAGGCTTAAATGAGAAAAAGGGGCCAAACAATTCAAGTTTAATTATAATGAACATACTAATCAAATCATAAAAAAAATAGCACTATCTAAAATATAATAGAATTGTTGAATTGCAAATCCATAGCAGAGAATAGGCTTTAATTTTCATTTCAGGTTCAACATGTGAAACTACATCAATGTAAATTCAAACGTGTACCTGGATTTTGAATATAACAAAAATGGAAGAGAAGAAAGTCATCAGCAAGGAAGAAACAAGCAGTACTCCCAATCACAGCAATGAAACAGTGGAGATCGACAACAACCCAGAAAGTGAATTTGACCAACCTAGGGGGAGTTCAAAACTTAAACAGAACTAATAAATCAACCAATAGAATACTTAAATGCACCCAAAGTTAGAAACTCATATTTCTTAGCTTAAACTCTCTTCAACTCTCAAAAGAAACTCTCCAAAATTAAATTCTGTCCATGTATACTGAAGGTATCCAGAGTGTATATCGAGTGTATACTGCTCTCTCCTCTCCCTTCTTTTTTTTCTTCTCCTCCCATTTTTCTCCTCTTTGTTGAACCCCCTTATTCCTAAATTTTCTCTTCTATTTATAGCAAAAATTTCAAAATTTTTCAGATTTATTTTTAATATTTTATTATTTTATTATTTTTTTAATTAAAAGAAATCCTACTTACAAATTGCTTTTATTTTTTTTAGAAACAGAAATCCCACCTTTATTTATTTTTATTTTAAAATTCCAACTTTAATTACTTTTATCTTATTTAAAATCCCACTTTTTTATTTTTTAAAAGAGAATCTCACTTTATTTAACTTTTCTTCAAAAAAGCAAATCACTTGCTTTTGCTTTTCTTTTAAAAATTCTACTTTCGTTTACTTTAAAAAAATTTAAATTTTCAGATACATTTATATTTATTTTTTAATTCCAACTTTATTTTACTTTTTATTTTTTTTTAAATTTCCACAAACTTTTTAATTTTCTACCTTCTTTTACTTTTTTTTTAAAAGAGAATTCCACCAACTTTTACTTTTTTTATTTAATACTTCCCTTTTCTTATTTTTTTTTAAATCACTCCCAAAATTTTAAAAAAATATTTTCGTATAATTTTTATTTTTTTTATATAAAAATAAAATAAAATAAAATGTTTATAGTAATAATTCACCTTTTAAATTTCTTGTAAAAAAAACTACTTGCTTAATTAATCTTAATTACAAAACTAAATCCCAAATGCAAATATGACTCATTTTTGTATTTTTCATTAATTTAAACAAATAAACATGCGCACACAAATGCAAACCATTACTAAAACATCATGAAAATTCACAAAATTTGCAAACAATAAAATAAGATCACTTTTGTTCTGATTTCTTTTGGGAGTTGTCCGTGTGAGGCAAAAATCACGTGCTCACAACTGCCCCTCTTTGCCCGGAAATACGAAGAGTTTTTGTGCAAAGACAAAGTGAGCGGATACGAGCGATTTTTGCCCATTTGGATACTCCGTGTGAAGCATTTTTTGAAAGATTTGACCGAACCCTTGCTTCAACAAGTCTCCTATATATACCTGGCTAAAAGGGAATCAGGTCAATGTAGTTCGGGAAGTTTTGGTAGCTGGGACTACCGAGGATCTGTGGTTCTGCTGTTGCTGCTGCTGCGTGCCGTTACCACTACTTTACTGATCTCCTTATTACAACGTGCTAAAAAGAAAACAAGAAACTAGGCTAGCCTACATATCACAAGATCCTCTCTATCTTCAACTTGTTTTTTGCCGCCTTGCTTTTTTGTCAGCTTGTGTTTCCTCTGGTGCTTCTTTCTTCCGCAAACTTGGGGATGACACTGGCCTTTTGCTTTTCTGAATACCAGTCTTCATCTTTTTGCTCAATTTGCTGGGGATACGGCTTCCTTTATCGACTATTTTGATGCTTCCCCGGAATGCGGCTTTCTTTGTCAAGTCAGTTATGCTGGGGACAACCAAGGCTCGGAGGTTGCTTCTCTCAAGATTTGTCTTATCTTTCTTTGACTCATGCACTTGAATTTGCACCGGGAACTCTTGTTGTAACCCTCTGCTTTATGGTGGGTAACTGATTTCAAGACCTGAAACGTAAAGACTAAAAAAATATTCCTCTTGTTATACAGGTGGGCGCCTATTTATCTAAAACATGAAAAGTATTCCTCTTATTATACAGGTGGGCGCCTATTATTCTAAAGACATAAAAAATATTCCGCTTATTATACAGGTGGGCGCCTATTATCTAAAAGCATAAAGGATATTCCGCTTATTATACAGGTGGGCGCCTATTTATCTAAAGACATGCAAAAAAAATTATTCCACTTATTATACAGGTGGGCGCCTATTATTCTAAGGACATGCAAAAATTATTCCACTTATTATACAGGTGGGCGCCTGTTTATCTAAAGACATGAAAAATTATTCCGCTTGTTATACAGGTGTGCGCCTATTATCATAAAGACATAAAAAAGTATTTCGCTTGTTATACAGATGGGTGCCTATTTATTCTAAAGACATGAAAAATATTCCGCTTATTATACAGGTGGGCGCCTATCTTCATTAATAACCTTTAGAAATAAAATACATTTTGGCAATAATTTATGAAATATGTATTTGACAATGTTTATGCAAGCAGGACCACTCGGGTCGAAAATAAATTAAACGTCCTTTTTAAGGAAGGATTCAATTCAATATCCTATTTGAGGGTGGATACTCCCAAAATATCCTATTTGAGGGCGGGTAGATCCATCATATCCTATTCGAGGGCGGATAGACCCATCATATCCTATTCGAGGGCGGATAGACCCATAATATCCGATTCGAGGGCGGATAGACCCATAATATCCTATTCGAGGGCGGATAGACCCATAATATCCTATTCGAGTGCGGATAGACACATAATATCCTATTCGAGGGCGGATAGACCCATAATATCCTATTCGAGGGTGGATAAACCCATCATATCCTATTCAAGGGCGGATAGACCCATAATATCCTATTCGAAGGCGGATAGACCCATAGTATCCTATTTGAGGGCGGATAATCCCACCATATCCTGTTCGAGGGTGGATAGACCCACCATATCCTCTTCGAGGGCGGATAGACCCATAATATCCTATTCGAGGGCGGATAGACCCATAATATCCTATTCGAGGGCGGATAGACCCATAATATCCTATTCGAGGGCGGATAGACCCACCATATTCTATTCGAGGGTGGATAGTCCCACCATATCCTATTCGAGGGCGGATAGTCCCATCATATCCTATTCGAGGGCGGATAGTCCCATTATATCCTATTCGAGGGCGGATAGACCCATAATATCCTATTCGAGGGCGGATAAACCCATCATATCCTATTCGAGGGCGGATAAACCCATCATACCCTATTCGAGGGCGGATAGACCCATCATATCCTATTCCAGGGCAGATAGACCCATAATATCCTATTAGGAGGCGGATAGTCCCATCATATACTGTTTGAAGGTGAACAAAACTTGATACGTCCTGTTTGAAGGTGGACAAACCTGATACGTCCTGTTTGAAGGTGGACAAACCTGATATGTCCTGTTTGAAGGTGAACAAAACCTGACATGGGGTGCTTGATTGTGTGATTACCAAGATTGATGTAGCTCAAAAAGCTTGATATGATGTAGAGATCTTGAGATGGACATAGCTTCTGTACCTGTTCTTAAATCAAAGAAAATTTCTTCAGTTTAAAGTGCGGTGAGTGATCGCGCCACTCCCGCTGGGGATGGATTTTTCCTCATATCTTGAATTGACATCCTCGTTTCTCCGAGAAGATTTTCAACAATGGCAAAAGATTTTCTGTCCCAGTTTTGGTAATCTTCCTTGTGGCATGCCTTTCTACTATCAATAGCATTTTCTTTCCCTGCATCAGATCAAAGAAAACTTTGTTAGTTTAAAGCGTGTGAGTGGTTGTGCCACTCCTGCTGGGGATGGTTTCTCCCTTTTTCCTTTCCCTTGCTCTGCGTTTCCAAAACTTGCTGGGGAGTGATATTATCTGTTGGGGATGATATTTCTGCTGGGGATGGGTTTTCCATTTATCCCTTCCCCATTCTGTGTTTCTCAACTCGATGGGGTTATTTTGTTGAAGATGAACTTTCCTTTCTTCCTTTCCCACTCTGCGTTGTCCGACCACCTCGGAACTTGCTGGGGATAACACTGCTGGGGGATTTTTATTTCTTCAAAATTGGTGTTTCACTCTTCTGAAGGCTGCTGGGGATACAACTTTCTTCATTAACACTTGTTATTCTGGGGATAATACTGGTTCAAAGACCACTTCCCTTGAGGCTTGTCTTATCTTCCTTCTTCCCCAAGTGGGCACCTGATTTTTAGAAAATTTTCAAAATGAAAGGAAAATTTTCTGCCCCAGTTTAATAATCTTCCTTGCATCACACTTCTCTGCCATCAATGACATTTCCTTGCCTTGCATAATAATTGGAAAGTTGGTGGCAAGTTTTGAAGTCATTTCTCACTTGTTCTGACTAGACTGACTTTGATGGGAAATTTTGATAAAAAGGAGAAAGATAAAAGGAAACAAAAATAGAAGACAAATGAAAAATGACTCTCTAATAAGAAATAACTATAAAAACTTATCAATTGCGGATACCAACTCTACTGGTCATGTCATGCACATATGGCCTATCCTCCGTCGTTAATCGTTTTTCACAATTTCTGTCTTGTGATTTCCATCTGATTCTCACCCTTATTCGACTTGTAGTGCCCGAAGGGTTTTTACTTTCAAGCCTCTCTCATTTTGGTTTTTCTCTCAGCTTCCATCACCTTATGGTGCCTGTGAAGGTTTTCACCGGTAAGTCTCTCTCGTTTGTATTACTTTTCAGTTGGGGATTGGGGTGTCACTGCTAAGACTCTCTCATATTTCTTTTCTGCTGGGGATCAGAGTCTTTTCTGCTGGGAATCAGAGTGTTATGTTCTGATAAGACTCTCGCATTTGCCTGACTTGGCCTCTTTTGAAGACTGATCGGAAGGTCTTTCTTTGGACTGTAATGTGGGATTTGGATAGGGCTAGAAAGAAAGGGTATTAAAGGCTTAAAACAAAACAACCTGGGTTCAAAATTACAACCTTCGAAATCTAGATTTTCCTTACAATAAACAAAATTTTTTTTGCCCCAGTTTCTTGTTTGGGGATTTTTTTATTTATTTTTGCTACACTATGACCGAGCCGTGAAGCGCTTACGTATCCTCTTTGAGGAATCAGGTCAAACGTAGTTCCCAATTCCTCGTTGGTCCTAGTTTTCATTTTTACTTTTTTTTTCATTTTTCTTTTCTTTTTCTTTTCCTTTCCTCATTCTTTCTCTTTTTCTTTTCTTATCTTTCCTGTTTGTGTTTCTAGTCTTTGCAACTGATTTCGAAGGAGGGGGTATGAAAGAAAACAAATAATCTCAAAGGGTTAACGAAGGATAATGCCTTCGTCATTCCAATCTTCAAAACATACCAAGTGCAAACAACACGATTAACATTCGTCATATCTTTAAAGCACTGTTGGGAAACACTCTCATTTTTATTACCATGAACGACCCCTATGTCAACATGGACAACTTGCCTTTAACATTTTCCTTCATGTTTTGCTTGTCCTGGTTTCACATGACTCGGGCTCCAAATGATCTCATTATGTTCTTATTTCCCTTTAAATGTCCCGATCACCATCCCAATGGTTCATGATTAACTTTTAAGATTAGTTCTATAACTGTGCGCATGTCATGTCACTAGAATCGGCGTTTGAACAAAAGACAAATCTAAAGATAAAAAGAACTAAACAAAGAAGATGACTGGGGGTAACAAAAGACCGAACGTTTCATTAGATTAACGGCGAAATGGTTCAACAACAAAAAAAACCAAAGTACAACCCTGAAACGAAACTTGAAAAAACTAAGCAAACGGCTATGACAAAAATGGAAGGATAAGAGGGTTTGACCACAAGACAAAATCCGGATTACAACCCTGAAAATAACCCGGACAACAGAAATGACAACAAAATAAACCACCAAAACTCATCCCAATTACCAAGCACGACTTCTTAGATACCAACTTTTGCTGATTGGTTTTTTCTTGGAATATTGTCCCACTATCACGGATCGGGCTTCTTAATTTTTCCCTCCCTTGTGTACCAATTTGATCTTATGGGTCTAATGGTGAGCTGGCAACAAATTCTGATTGATGTTGGGTGCCTCTGGTGTCTTAACCTCGATCTTGTTGGTGTCAATAAGATTTTGCACTGCATGTTTCAACTTCCAACACTTCTCGGTATCATGTCAGGGAGCCCCTGAACAATACTCACAGCTTACTGAGCGATCCATATTTTGGTGTAGGGGATTTGGCAATCTTGGCTCAATAGGACTCAACAAGCCTAACTTCCTTAATTTGTGGAACAAAGAAGTATAGGTTTCTCCCAACTCAGTGAATGTTCTCTGTACCTTTTCATTTCTGAAAACTTGATTCCCGCGGAAAGCTGGTCCTGGAGGGTTCCTGTAGGCCCTTGGTGGTGGATATGTGTTTCGTGGAGGTGGATATGTATTCTGCGGAGGGTGATTTGGGTTATTTGGATGATTTGGGTGGTGGGGTCTGGATTGGTAGTGAGGGGAAGGACCTTTCGACCTGGACCAAGTACCTGCCTCTACCGTTGCAACTTCTTCTCTTCTCTTCTTCCTGAGCGCAACCCCCGTGCCGCTCTGAATGGCCTGGGTTGTTGCCTTAAGTGCTGAGTAATTCAAGATTTTATCGGACCTCAGTCCCTCCTCTATCATAACCCCTATCTTTACTACTTCATTGAAATATTTTCCAACTGTTGTCACCAAGTGACCAAAGTAAGTTGGGTCCAGCGTTTGTAGGAAGTAGTCCACTATTTCCCCCTCTCTCATGGGAGGATCAACCCTAGCTGCCTTTACTTTCCAGCGGAATCCAAACTCGCGGAAGCTTTCTTGAGGCTTCTTCCCAGTCCTCAGTAATGTGAGATGGTCAGGAACTATCTCGAGATTGTATTGGAAGTGACCTGCAAAAGCTTGCGCTAGATCATCCCAAGTGTACCACCTGCTGGGATCTTGTCTAGTATACCATTCAAGTGCTGATCCGCTTAAGCTTTAGCCAAAATAAGCTATCAGTAACTCATCTTTGCCACCCGCCTCTCTCATTTTGCTACAAAAGCCACGTAAATGTGCCATGGGATCGACGTGCCCCTCGTATAAGTCAAACTTGGGCATCTTGAACCCTGTTGGTAACTGGACGTCGGGGAAAGGGCATAGATCTTTGTAAGACACACTGACCTGATTGCCCAACCCATGCATGCTCCTGAAGGTTTGCTCCAGGCTTTTGAACTTCCTCATTACCTCATCTTGTTCCGGGACCTTTGCCAGCTTTTCAATCTCCGCTGGGAATTCCAAGTGAGGATTATGGGTATGGGGTTCTGGTGTATTGAATGTGGGTTCAGGGGGATAATATTGAGCATCATGAGCCTGAAACAACGACTCACTAGTTGATCTCTGCAGCGTGGCTGGTGGGGGTCCCATAAAAACAGGAATGCTTGGTGGTGGAAAATGTTGATTGGGAGGTGGAGCTTGGGTATCATATGGGCTTCTCCCCTGATAGTAATGATGATTCAGCAGGTTTGTTGAAGGGCCAGGGTAAGGGTATTCCGGCATATACCCTAATGTAGGAGTAATAGGTGGTTCAGGGATCTTCTGCACTTTGGCCAAGGCTAGCTGCATCGCATTCATTTCCAACCCTATCATTTCTATCTTCTCCATAGCCTCTTTCAGCAATTGGCTTACTAGCCTCTCTTCCTCGACGCTGTGTTCTGAAGTAGACATGCTTAATGGTATAGGTCCTTTA
>MU775263.1:8827-22314 GCA_026770625.1 Nicotiana glauca | reverse complement strand
TAACAACTAACTGTCTGGTATTTGGAAAACAACAAACTTGTTAGCATTAGAGTTTTAACAGATTTGGCAATTGCACATTGGGGATGCAATGTTCCTAAGCAGTTAACCATTTCTAACATGTTCTTGCTCTAACCGCATGCTTCGTCTCGGCTTAAAGCTTTAAGGTAAAAGGAAAATTTTGTTTTATTTTTATTTATTTATATTTTTTTATTTTTGTTTTTTTTAAAAAAAATTCCTTTAACAAAAGAAAGAGAATTTTTCTTTTGATTTTTGAATTTGACTCTATTTTTATTTTTGAAAGAAAGACCTCTAAAAATTTCTTTTCTTTTGATTGGAACATTGGAAATTTTAGAGGTAAAAAAATATTTTTTTATTTGAATTTTCATTTATTTATCTTTTTCTACATAAGAAAGAAAATATCTCCTTTTTTTTTGGATATTGCCTCTTAATTTCGAAAGAATGACTATTAAGAAAAATATTTTGGATTTTTGAGTTTTTATATCTATTTATTTACAAAACACTTCTAAAGAAAAGTGAAAATATTTTTGGACTCAAATTTCAAAGTTTTTATGGATATTTACAAAATAAAGACAGCTAAAGAGCATTTTTTTGGATTTTTTTTTCTGATATTTTTTTTTTAGATGAAAGACATTAGAAAGAAAGAAAACTGTTTTTTTAAGGAAAGATTTTTGAAGAAGGACTAAAGGAAAATATTTTGGATTTTTTTAAAAAAATTGGGGTCGGAATCGATAAGGTTTGCCTACGTATTTCACATCCGGTGAGAATCAAACACGCGTAGTTCGGTCAAAGAAAATAAAATCAATTTGAAAATAAAATATTTTTCAAAGCAAAACGAACTTTTTTTAAGGCTATTGTTCTTTTTTTTTTTTTCCGGGTTCATTTCAAATCATTGGCAACTAAAACGAACTATTTTTTTCATTTTAAAACACATAAATTATTTTATTAAAACCAAATCACATTTTTTTATGGGAGAATAAAGCAGACTATTTTGAAAATATATATTTTTTTCTTTTTTGTTTTCAGTGGAAAATAAAACAACTATTTTGAATTTTTTTTTCCAAAATCTGGCAAAGTCTTGGCACTACTTGGCCATTGGTATTTTCAAAAAAATAGTCATTAACTCTTTACACTGTAATTCTCTTTTTTTTTTTTTGTTTTTATTCTTTTTACTTTCACAATATACCCGAGATTCAGAAGCCGGTCAACATGCGGGTCCGAAACAAATAAATGCACAGAACATAAGTAGGATGCATCAAGATGGTCTTTTCTATTTAAGGTTGCTATTCCTAGACGGATCCACCCCCTGTGTTGAGTCCCCTAAGTCAAAAATGCACATGATGCAGATAAACGTTCCTACTAGGGATCCGGCATGAAGTTGAGTTATTCTAAGTTTAGAACCTCGGTGTCTGTTCTAGACCTGGCTTACCCGAGCGGACAGCTCGAGCCGAGGAGGAGGCAGCAGCCTGGGAATACAGAAGCTTCGCCGGTTTTGCAACTTATCCAAACCTCGTTCTAAAGTGGAAATTAGACACTATACAGAAAAGAAGTCACACGAAGTGCACCCTTCTTCATGATTTAGAAGACTTAGAGAGGAGATTGGTTTCGACACAATTGATATGTACAATCCAGATAATATCAAAGCGGTAACATTTAGCACATTAAGCATGAAACATGTAAAAAAATCAGATATAACCAAATACAACAATTTATCTATGCTCGAATTCTTAAACCCTGGACCGAAGTTCTGGGTTTAGATGCCCAGCAGAGTCGCCAGAGCTGTCACACCTCCATTTTGCGTACCTACCCCGAGGGATAAAATGTACATGGGAGTTTTTCCAATTTAAGTGACAATATTCGAAATGAGATTATTTATTTATTTCAGAGTCGCCACTAGGAATAAATTATGGTGTCCTAAGTCACCGATTTATTTAAATCCCAAATCGAGGAAATTTCGACTTTCCAAATGAAGTCTGCGAACCAGAAATTCTAAGTAAGGAATTCTGTTGACCCGAGGGAAGGTGTTAGGCACCCTCGGATCCCGTGGTTCTAGCACGGTCGCTTAAACTATTATAGATGGCCAAAATATCTGATTTTAATACATGTTATAACCTATGTGCTTTTAATCAATTTTAAACCGCTTTCATTAAATAATTATTATTATTTAAGCGAAGTGAACGTCGTTTAAAGTATGTTTTCAGATTGCGCCGCATGAAATGAACCCGCAATCCTAGGCGCACTCTATCCAATGTTTTAGGATTTGGATTTGGATCGCATGAAATGCACACCCGACTTTAGGGAGGTAACATTATTAAATACGCGCCTAAAGATACTAATGCATTATTATTTTTGAGAAGGCCATGAAATTCACTAAACGACCCGTCCCGAAATCTAAGGAATTAATATATATATTTATAAGGGCCCCGCAATTTACGTATTTTGTTTAGCGAGGCTCATCCCGTTTTATTATTTTAAAGTGCAAACCTAGAGCAATCTATAGTTTTCTACTTAATTTGTCTCTAAAATAAAAGAAAGACCCTAATTAATTTGTTACTGGACCAATGCAAATTAGGCAATATTTATGCACCAACATCCAACTATTGGGCTCCGATGTAAGCCCAACAGAGGGAATTTAAAATCAGATATACACCATGAAATCGACCAAAATAAGCCTTGGCCCAGGCTTAAATGAGAAAAAGGGGTCAAACAATTCAAGTTTAATTATAATGAACATACTAATCAAATCATAAAAAAATAACACTATCTAAAATATAACAAAATTGTTGAATTGCAAATCCATAGCAGAGAATAGGCTTCAATTTTCATTTTAGGTTCAACGGGTGAAACTACATCGGTGTGAATTCAAACGTGTACCTGGATTTCGAATATAACAAAAACGGAAGAGAAGGAAGTCAGCAGCAAGGAAGCAACAAGCAGTACTCCTAATCATAGCAATGAAATAGTGGAAATCGACAACAACCTAGAAAGTGAATTTGACCAACCTAGGGGAGTTCAAAACTTAAATAGAACTAATAAATCAACCAATAGAACACTTAAATGCACCCAAAGTTAGAAACTCAGATTTCTAATCTTAAACTCTCTTCAACTCTCAAAAGAAACTCTCCAAAATTAAATTCAATCCATGTATACTTAGTGTATCCAGAGTGTATATCGAGTGTATACTGCTCTCTCCTCTCCCTTCTTTTTTTTCTTCTCCTCCTATTTTTCTCCTCTTTGTTGAACCCCCTTATTCCTAAATTTTCTCTTCTATTTATAGCAAAAATTTGGAAATTTTTCAGATTTGTTTTTTTTAATATTTTAATATTTAATTATTTTTTTAATTAAAAGAAATCTTACTTACAAATTGCTTTTATTTTTTTTTAGAAAAAGAAATCCCACCTTTATTTATTTTTATTTTAAAATTCCAACTTTAATTACTTTTATCTTATTTAAAATTCCACTTTTTTATTTTTTAAAAAAGAATCTCACTTTATTTAACTTTTCTTCAAAAAAGCAAATCACTTGCTTTTGCTTTTCTTTTAAAAATTCAACTTTTATTTAATTTAAAATTTTTTAAATTTTCAGATACCTTTATATTTATTTTTAAATTCTAACTTTATTTTACTTTTTATTTTTTTTAAAATTTCCTCAAAACTTTTTAATTTTCTACATTCTTTTACTTAAAAAAAAAAAAGAGAATTCCACCTAATTTTACTTTTTTTTTATTTAGTACTTCCCTTTTCTTATTTTTTTAAATCACTCCCGAAATTAAAAAAAATATTTTCGTATTTTTTTATTTTTTTATATAAAAATAAAATAAATAAAATAAAATATTAATAGTAATAATTCACCTTTTAAATTTCTTGTAAAAAAAAAACAACTTGCTTAATTAATCTTAATTACAAAACTAAATCCCGAAGGCAAATATGACTCATTTTTGTATTTTTTATTAATTTAAACAAATAAACATGCGCACACAAATGCAAACCATTACTAAAACATCATGAAAATTCACAAAATTTGCACACAATAAAATAAGACCACTTTTGTTCTGATTTCTTTTGGGAGTTGTCCGTGTGAGGCAAAAATCACGTACTCACAGCTATTATTTACTTTTATTACTCACTGAGTTGGAGTACTCCCTTTACTCCATGCACCTCGTGTGCAGATGCAGGTATTTGCTACCCTGTAGCGGGTTCTGAGCTGATTGAAGATTGACTATTGTGGCTGAGCAAGGTGACCGCCAGCGTTCGCGGCACCGTATCCCTTCCTTTGATTCTAAATTTCCAATATGTATAATACTGGTTTTATAGTAGTGTTCAGATTCCGTAGATGCTCATGACTTGTGACACCCCAATTTTGGGCTGAGTCGGGATGGGTTTTATTGTTCTATCATGTTTATTTCGCACTTGTGATTATTATTATCTATGAAATTGACTTATTCTTGCTAAGAAATTATAAAGAGATGTATTATTTTGGTGTTGGTTGGCTTTGTCTCCACGAGAGGTGCCATCACGATCGGGTTGAGATATTTGGGTCGTGACATTTCTGTTGTTTAGTTCTCTCCTTCCTATAGTTCTTTTTTTGCCAACTTTAGTCTTTAGTGACATGACGTGCGCGCATAGTTCTGGCCTAATCTTAAAAGTTAATAACAAAACCATTGGGAGGTGATCAGGATATTTAAAGGAAATAAGAACGGTTTGAGATTATTCGAAGCTTGAGTCATGTGAAACTAGGGCAAGTAAAAAGAAAACCGTTACAAGGCAAGTTGGCCATGTTGACATTGGGGGTCGTTCGTGGTAACGAAAATGAGATTGTTGCCCAACAGTGCTTTAAAGATATGGTGAATGTTAATCATGTTATTTGCATTTGACATTTTTTGAAGATTGGAATGACTGAGGCATTTTGTTCTGCTATACAAACACCTTATCCTTCGTTAACCCTTTGAGCCTTATTGGATTTCTTTCATACTTCTCCTTTGGAATTAGTAACAAGGACTAGAAAACACAAACGTGGAAGATAAAGAAAAATAAAAAAAAAGAGAAAAGGAAAACAACAAAAACAACACAAAGATAAAGAAGAAAAAGAGAAAATAATAAGTGAAACAAAAAAACTAGAACAACGAGGAATTGGGAACTATGTTTTGACCTGATTCCTTAAAGAGGATACATAGGCGCTTCACAACTCGGTCATAGTGTAACAAAAATCAAAAAATCCCCAAGCAAGAAACTGGGGCAAAAAAAAAATAATTTATGATTATTGTAAGGAAAATCTAGATTTCGAAGGTTGTAATTTTTGAACCCAGATTGTTTTGTTTTGAGCCTTTAATACCCCTTCTTTCTAGCCCTATCCAAATTTCACATTACGGTCCAAAGAAAGACCTTTTGACCAATCTTCAAAGGACGCCAAGTCAGGAAAATGGGAGAGTTTCGTCAGGACATAACACTCTGATTCCTGGTAGAAAAGACTCTGATCTCCAGCAGAAAAAATATGAGAGTCTTAGTGGTAATACCCCCAATCCCCAGTTGAAAAGTAATACAAATGAGAGAGTCTTATCGGTGAAAACATTTACGGGTACCATAAGGCGATGAAAGCTTGAGAGAAAAACCAAAATGAGAGAGGATTGATAGTGAAAACCCTTCGGGCACTACAATTCGAATAAATATTGAGAATCAAATGGGAAAGCCCCAGATAAAGATTATGAAAGGTGAATTAACGACGGAGGATAAACTATATGTGCATGTCATGGCCATTAGAGTTGGCATCCGCATTTTATAGGTTTTTATTTTTTATTTCATAATTTTTCTTTTTAGAGAGTCATCCTCCTCCTTTTTCTTTTATTCTGTTCCTTTTATCTTTCTCCTTTCATAAAAAATTCCCCAATAGAGTCTGTTTGTGAGAAACGACTTCAAAATTTGCCATCAGCTTGCCAATTATGCAAGACGAGATCTGATTGGTACACCCAAGTGGTATAAGTCAGGAGGGAGCAAGCATAAGGTCGGTGTCAAAAAGGATATTTCCTAACAAGAGAAAATCGACAAAAGGATGGATCAATGTCAAAGAGGATATCTCCAGCAAAAAATAAAGGTTAATGGCCTCAAGGCCAAGGCCAATGAGACACAAAGTTTGGGGAAATACTCGTTCCCTAGATATGCAAAAAAAGAAAGGGAATATCCCCAGTAGAAAAGGTATTTTTAGTGATAAGGATGAACGAAGAAAATGGTTCATCAGTAAAACATGCAAGATCCTCAAGTAGGGTCACTGTCATAGGAATTTGGGCGGTCAGGATACCAGTGGAAAACAACGGGGAAAGTCTTGTGAATAAAGAGTCGTCAAGGAAGCAAGAAAGGGAAAAACTATACCCAACAGGAATATCATCCCCGACAAATAATAACATCCCAGCAAGTTTTGACAATGAAACGCAGAACAGAGAAAGCGGAGGAGAACCATTTCCAGCAGGAGCATCACACCCAACCACCACATTTTAAACTAACAAGTTTTCTTTGATTTAAAACAGGAAAAAAAGAAATGGCATTGATGGAAAGGCATGCTACATGAAAGATTATCAAACTGGGGCAGAAAATTTTCCTTTCATTTGGAAATTTTTTTGGAAGACAGGCATCCACTTGGGGGAAGATACAAGATAACACCGGTTTTAAGGAAGTGGTATTTGAACCAGTATTATCCCAAGCAGTGTGGAAAGAAAGAAAATAACAAGTTTCAATGAAAGGAGTTGTAGCCCTAGTAGACAGAACAAAAAGGATGAAACTTGTGTTCAGAAAAGCAAGAAGCCAGTGTCATCCCCAACAGGTTTCGAAAGAATAAATAACGATTTTGAAGGAATAAAATTCCCCCAGCAGTGTTATCCTCAACAGCGTTATCCCCAGCCGATAACATTTTTATCCCCAACAGTATTGAGAGACAATAAAAGTTTTGAAGAGAGTAGTTTCGAAAAAAAAGAGAATAAGAAAAGAAAAAGAAGAAGAAGGGGAAGAAAGGAGATTCCCCACCAGTATTAACCCCAACAGGTAAGTAAATAATTTTCCAGTAGTGTTATTCCCAGCATCCGAAGGAAGATGATACGAGTGTTGAAGGAAGCAGTTCTAAAGTCAATTACCCATTTGAGGAAGAAAGAAGATAACACAAAGTGTTAAAGGAAGGAGGAAATCATCCCTAGCAAGAAGGTCACAACAGACCATCATTTTCAAAAATTGACAATATTCTTTACGTATGTAACAGGAACAAAGCAGTGCAAAGTTTCGCGTGAGATAAAAAAATCTTAGTCTGATGAATTTCTCCTAGGATAAAAATCTTAGTCTGACGAATTGTTTCTCCTAAGATGAAAGGGTCTTAGTCTGATGAATTTTTCTCCTAAGATGAAAAATCTTAGTCTGATGAATTGTTTCTCCTACGATGAAAAAATCTTAGTCAGACGAATTGTTTCTCCCAAGATGAAAGAGTCTTAGTCTGATGAATTGTTTCTCCTAAGATGAAAAATCTTAGTTTGACGAATTATTTATCCTAAGATGAAAACATCTTAGTCTGATGAATTTCTCCTAAGATAAAAATCTTAGTCTGATGAATTATTTCTCCTAAGATGAAAACATCTTAGTCTGATGAATTTCTCCTAAGATAAAAATCTTAGTCTGGCAAATTATTTCTCCTAAGATGAAAGGGTCTTAGTCTGATGAATTGTTTCTCCTAATATGAAAAATCTTAGTCTGATGAATTATTTCTCCTAAGATGAAAAATCTTAGTGTGACGAATTGTTTCTCCTAAGATGAAAGAGTCTTATTCTGAAGAACTTTTTCTCCTAAGATGAAAAATCTTAGTCTGATGAATTGTTTCTCCTAAGATGAAAGAACCTTAGTTTGATGATTTTTTTTTCAAGTTAATAAGAAGTCAATTAGAAAGACTTAGAAAGATAACAACAAAGAAGTAAAGGCAACAGCTAGAAAGGCCCAGATAGATAACAAAAGGGGAAAGCAAGAATTGAAAAAAAATAATATAAAAGCAATAGTTGGATAGTTACAGATAATTTGATAAGAAGTGGAAAGCAACAATTAAAGGTTTTAGATAAAAACAACAAGTTAGAAGGAAGCAACAATTGGAAGATTTCAAGTAAGACAACAAAAATTGGACCTAGTTTGATGAATTATCTCCTAGCGTCAAAATCTTAGTCTGATGAATCTTTCTCCTATGATATCAAATTCTCAGTCCGATGAATCTTTCTCCTGTGATCACACAAAAATTAGACCTAGTCTGATGAATTATCTCCTAGCATCAAAATCTTAGTCTGATGAATCTTTCTCCTAAGATATCAAATTCTCAGTCCGATGAATCTTTCTCTTGAGATCACACAAAAATTGGACCTAGTGTGATGAATTATCTCCTAGAGTCAAATAAAATCTTAGTCTGATGAATCTTTCTCCTAAGATATCAAAATCTTAGTCTGATGAATCTTTCTCTTAAGATACCAAATTCTTAGTCCGATGAATATTTCTCCTGATATCACACAAAAATTGGACCTAGTCCAATGAATTATCTCCTAGAGTCAAAATCTTAGTCTGTTGAATTTTTTTCACCTAAGATGGTAATTATTTCAGTCTTTATATTTCAAGTCTTGAAGTCAGTAAACCGTCAGGAGAGCGAAAGGTTACAACATAAACTCCTAGCATAAATTCAAGAATTAGAAGGAAGGCGGTAATGGTCAATTCAAGCTTCGAAGAAAAATGATTCGAAGCTCACAAGAAAGAAGACGTGTCAACTCGGAAATGAAGAAACATCAGAGGAAGCATGACCACAAGAAACACATGAAAGAGCAAGTTTAAAGGCTAGGTAGGATTTTGTAACTCAACTACTAGTTTAGTCTAGCTTCTTATTTTTTGTTTAGCACGGTGTAATAAGGAGGTCGGCAAGCAGTAGCGGCTGCAACAATAACAAAAACAGCAAAATCACAGTCCCACGGTAGTCCCAACTACCAAAACTTCCCAAACTACTTTGACATGATTCCCTTTTAGCCAGGTATATGTAGGAGACCATTTGAAGCAAAGGTTCGGTCAAATCTTTAAAAAATGATTCACACGGAGTACTCAAACGGGCAAAAATCGCTCGTATTCGCTCACTTATCTTTGCACAAAAACTCTTCGCGTTTCCGTGCAAAGATGGGCAGCTGTGAGCACGTGATTTTTGCCTCACATGAATTACTCCCAAAAAAATCAAAATAAAACAATTTTTCTTTGTATGCAATTTTGAGATTTTTGCGGCATTTTTAGATAATTATTTGTATTTGTCTGTGCATGCTTATTTGTTTAAGTTAATATTATAAAAATATGTCACATTTGCGTGTAGGTTTTATTTTTATATTTTTAGATTAATTAAGTTGTTGTTTGACAAAAATAGAAAAAATCATAAAAAATAGTCATGTTGCATTTTACTCTTTAATTTTTGAATTTTGGTAATTTTCTTTTAATTTACTTTTTAATTAGTTATAATAATTATTAGGGTTAATTACTTTAATTTTCTAGGATAATTTGGGAAAATAAATGAATTTAGGTAAAAAAAATAAATAAAAAGGAGTCTTACCTAACTAATTAGGAAGCTTCTACAGTGATGGGATTGGGAGTGCATTAGAGTAAAGAAAGACATTTGAGTGTAGATTAATAAAATGGGTTAGGGGCATTTGTGAATAGGAAGGGGAATTTGTGAATAGGAAAGGACATTTATGAATAAGAAGAAGTATTTGTGAATAGGAGGGGTCATTTGTGAATAGGAAAGTATATTTATGAATAGGAAGAGGTATTTGTGAATATGTAATTCATTTCTGCTACCTATTTAAATAGAGGGAGATATACTCTATAAAGGGCAATCAACTGCATAGACCTAAAAGCTACACTCCCTAGAAAATGACAGATTTGGACCAAAAGAAAAAACCCCCCAAAAAAATCAGTCTCTGTTATGATATATATCACATTATATTGGATGTCTACTCTTCTTTCTTCATCTCAAATGGTTAATGACATATTAAATGACCTATTTTGTATGTTCAATGACATATTTCATGACATATTTTCTTCACTTTATATGCCTATATAAAGGCCTTGTAATATATAGGAAAATACACACAATTGAAGAAGAAATAAGAATCTCTCTTCCTCTCTTTCTCTCTACATCTCTTAGTTTGTTTTATTTTCTTGTTCCATTTTGTTACTTCAGGTTATATTTTATAACACGTTATCAGCACTAGGTTCTACCATCTCAAGAAGATCTTTGAGAAGATTAAGGTACAATTTTTCTCAAATTTTTATTTCTTTAATCATGTCGGATATTATGAAAAGAAAGTTTTTTGCCCTTGAAATTTCGGGCAAGAACTATAGGACATGGGTATTGGATGCTGAAATCCATTTATATGCAATGGGTCTTAGGGACGCCATTAAAGGTAAAGATAAAGCATTTACCCAAGACTGTGCTAAGGCCTTGATTTTCTTGCGCCATCACCTCGATGAGGGATTGAAACTTGAATATCTCACAGTGAAAGATCCATTTATTTTGTGGAATGGTTTAAAGGATAGATATGACAACTTAAAGTTAGTCACTCTTCCACAAGCACAATATGATTGGGCTCATCTTAGGCTCCAAGACTTTAAGTCTGTTTCTGAATATAATTCTGCTATGTTTAGAATTACCTCCAAATTGAAACTCTATGGAGATAATATGAGTGACTATGATGTGCTTGAAAAAACGTTTACAACGTTTCATGCCTCCACTATGGTCTTGCAACAGCAGTACCGAGAGAAAGGTTTCAGAAAGTACTCTCAATTGATTTCTCTTCTACTTGTGGCTGAACGAAACAATGAATTTCTTATGAGAAATCACAAAAACTGACCCACTGGATCTACACCATTGCCTAAAGAGGATGAGGTGTATTCCCATTATGCTAATCGTGGAAAAGGTCATGGCCATATTCGTGGTCGTGGTCGTGGTCGCGGTCGTGGCCATATCCAAGGAAGAAATTTTTCTGGTGTTAATCATCCTCCACCGAAAAATAACTTCCAAAAATGGAAAGGGAAAGAGGAGAAGCGAAATGCAGAGGGTTCAGAAACTAAATGCTATCGTTGCGGTGGAAAAGGTCATTGGGCAAAAATTTGTCGCATACCAAAATATTTGGTTGAGCTTTATCAAGCATCTCTGAAGAATAAAAGCCCTGAAACCAATCTTGTCTATGACAATGAATTTGACATCACCCACTTGGATGTGGCAGATTTTTTTGAGCACCCTAATGAAAAAAACAAACGACTTGATTGGTGATGGATCTGTGGTTAGAGAAGATTGAACAATTTAATTTTTATGTTTTCCTATTCGTAGTATGTAATGAATAAACTTCTAGTAATTTTTATTGCACTTTTTAGTTCTCCTTATGTAAATCTTAAGAATATTTTTATTTCTGAATTTTATAAATTTCACAAACAAGGAGTAATATCCTATTAATTAGTATTCTAGTCTTAGTAATCTTTTAACGAATTTAACTTTTCTTTATTTTATTAAACATTTTTATTTTTATTTTTATTTGCGAAAATAATACTCCAGTGGACTTGCAAATATCAAATGAAGGATGACAAGATGAATGAACCTTATGCTAAGTGATGTAACCGAAAACCAACTTCTATATATAACAGAGAACGACCATTCTTGCTAAGTTTTTAATTTTTATTTTTTTATATAGTATATGAACTTTATATAATTAATTCCAATTCATAATTTCTCTTGATGTAACAACGATTATTTGGGGAATTGACAACATCATAAATAGAAGATTTTGTGCAGTGATCATTTGGTACATTACCTATTAATTATGTAACAAAGATTTTATGAGTATGTTCTTTTCTTACACGGATCAATTAGTTTTCATACAATGTATGAAAATGCAAATAATTCATACATGTAAATAAATTTACTATAGTTGCATTAGTCATACGTGTACTTATATTATTTTTGTTACGTAATTATTTGTATAATAATTAGTATTTTCCAGAAAATACATTAAAGGTTGCTATTGAATTTAACTTTATTTCTTTTCTATTTTTCTCCAAAAATACTAATATTTATTCATATACTTCTTTTGTATGTCAAACTATGGGAAAAAAATATTTTCTTAATTGATTCATGTACGACACATACAATATTCAAAGAGAAGAAATATTTCTCTCATTTAAGTATGTGTAAGGCAGATGTTATTACAATTTCTAGTAGTAGTAAATTAATTGAAGGCTATGGAAAAGCTACTATAACTCTGCCTAAAGGAACAATACTTATCATAGAGAATGCAATGTTCTCCTCCAAGTCCAAGAGAAACTTGTTGAGTTTTAAAGATATCCGACGAAATGGATATCATATTGAGACAATGGATGAGAATAATCTTGAATATCTCATCATTACCAATAATGTCTCTGGCCAAAAGAGGATTATTGAGAAGTTCCCATCTTTATCTTGTGGCCTTTATTGGACAAGAATTAGTGCAATTGATGCACATTCTACTGTAAACCAAAAGGTTACTGATTCCAATACTTTTGTACTCTGGCATGATCGATTGGGACATCCTGGATCAATTATGATGAGACGGATTATAGAAAATTCAAATGGGCATCCATGAAAGAATTTAAAGATTCTTTTAAATGATGAATTTTCTTGCACTTCTTGTTATCAAGGCAAATTAATTATTAGACCATCACCAACAAAGGTTGGAATTGAGTCCCTTGCGTTCTTGGAACGTATACAAGGGGACATTTGTGGACCTATTCACCCACATAGTGGGTCGTTTAGATATTTTATGGTCTTAATAGACGCATCTTCTAGATGTTCTCATGTGTGCATATTGTCATCTCGCAACCTTGCGTTTGCAAAATTAATGGCACAAATAATTCGATTACGGGCTCAATTTCCCGATAATCCAATTAAGTATATTAGACTTGATAATGCTGCTGAGTTTTCATCCCAAGCATTTAATGATTATTGCTTATAAATTGGGATAAAAGTGGAACATCCCGTAGCTCATGTTCACACTCAAAATGGTCTTGCAGAGTCTTTAATTAAACGTTTGCAATTAATAGCAAGACCGTTACTCATGAAAACGAGGCTGCCCACTTCTGTTTGGGGTCACGCCATTTTTCATGCAGCAGTGCTAGTTCGTATCAGACCGACAAATTATCATAAATATTCCCCGTTGCAATTAGTTTTGGGTCATGAACCTAATATATCCCATTTAAGAATTTTTGGATGCGCAGTATATGTGCCTGTAGCACCGCCATATCGCACCAAAATGGGTACGCAAAGAAGGTTAGGAATATATGTTGGGTTTGAATCGCCCTCCATTATTCGCGACCTCGAAACATTGACAGGGGATTTGTTCACTACACGATTTGCAGACTGTCGATTCGATGAAACACTTTTTCCAAAATTAGGGGGAGAAGTTG
>MU775262.1:10225-25645 GCA_026770625.1 Nicotiana glauca | reverse complement strand
TGTTGGCAAGTGGGTAATGCCAACAGACAGAAAGATTCCTACTTTTCACTAGCATTTTAGAGTAAGCAACATCTCTATACTTGTACTATTTCTCGACATCAACATAATTCAAAATCAGCCTTAGTAGCATGCATGTCTCTTCATATTCTTAGATTTCTATTACGTTATGTGGTTGTGTGTTCGCCTCAGGTATTGTATTCCCTGCTGCTNCCCCCCCCCCCCCCCCCCCTTTTTTTCTTTTCTCTTCCTTCCTTGCTTTCCCCTTCTTCTTCTTGTCCTTCCTGAGGCGAGGGTCTATTGGAAACGGCCGGCCTCTCTACCTGCATTAGGCAGGGGAGGTCTGCGTACAGACTACTCTCCCCAGACCCCACCTGTTGGGATCAAACTGGGTTTGTTGTTGTTGCTGTTGTTAACATAATTCAAAACCACTTGGGTCAAAACTAGGTTCGCTAATGAGGAAATATTTGGCAGCAAAAGAACTCATCATAAGCTGTGACAGACAGTAAAGGATTTTCATGTAATAGAGCTGACATCATCCAAATTAAGCAGTACCACTATAAAAATAAAGACTAGTATGAGACACCAAAAAGGTTGCATAAGAATGGAGGCTTACAAGTTACAACTAAGTATGAAAAATCTGAGTTCACAGAAACCTTTTTCTTTTCTTTTCTTTTTAGAAGGTGTGAAGATATCACACAATCTATTTTCTAATGAAGAATTTCCCCATATTGCCAGAATATGCAACTAGCAACTCAAGTCTCTAGGAGAAAATGCATTTAACAGTAGAACCAAAAGATAAAGATGCTATACGAGGAAAGAGCTACTCAAAGAAAAAAGTGATAACCTTATATTTTGCATGCGAAAGTAATAAAAGTTTCCCCATTGTTGAGAAGCTCCTTGCTGATGTTTTGATATATACTGCTTATGTGCCCATTCCTGTGGAAACAACAGATATTGTTTTCGAAGATTATTCTAACATTTACAAACCGGAGATATTATTACCGAAATTCAGAAGAAAGAACAAAAATACAAAAAGGCATGTGCAGCTCTGACCCTCGGATATTAAACACTAAAATTAGAGAAACCAACATGCCACTGAAATCTGAATGCAGGATCAAACAACAGAGAACACAATTAGTCCAAGTCAAACACGATAAACCAACAGGGATAACAACTATTCCCTAGTCAAAAGGGAAACTGACGGAAATACATTGAGGCATAATGAAAGAAATTTTATGCTCTCTCTCTCTCTCTCTCTCAAGTCAAACACGATAAACCAACAGGGACAACGACTATTCCCTAGTCAAAAGGGAAACTGACGGAAATACATTGAGGCATAATGAAAGAAATTTTTTGCTCTCTCTCTCTCCCCCCGATGCTTTTCTTCTTATTGTTTTGATTACTATCATACAGATACACAACATAGTTAGGAGAAAGTCCAAATGCCTCCAGGGTCACGAGTCTATAAGCAACAATAACAATTTCAGGACGCCAAAAGAAAGCATTTATCTAACAAATTCCTGGTGCAGTAAACCAGTTTATTCGACAATAGTTTATGAATAAATCACTAAAATTTGAAGAAGGCATCTACCTGTTGATCTTCCGGGAGAGGATAGACATCACCGAATATTGTTACCCTTGCATTAGATAAACAACTCCAACCCGGAATCTAAAACGCCAAAAGTTCAAGAAACTCAAAGGCAGAAGATTTCAGTCAAACATAAAGAATGTTTGTGGAAATACAACACTAACCTGTACAACCAGTGTGCATCTAGGGTCAGCTAGCAGGTTCCTTGTGTGTATAGCTAACGGTGAGAATGAAAATATTGGGTCTGACAGATCCATGTTGGAATATTATTGGGAGATGGATTTGATGGAGATAACCTTGAACAAGTATTTCACACCAACATTTTGCTCTTCTTTTATTATTATTATTCTTTTTGTATTCCATGTTCAGCTTTTAAACAATGTCAGGAACATTAAACTAGCTGGAGTATTTAATTCATTTTGAAATTTACCTGTATCTTATTAGGCGTGGTTTTTCAGGCAAAGTCTTGTCAAACAGTAGAAGCACTTGGATAAATTGTTTAGTGGTACTGATATGCTACAGTGAAACTTAAATCACCGAGATGAATACTTCTTTGTCACAATTGTAACACTCAATCGTGTAATCGGTGCAGTCAAAGAGAAAAAAATTGTGAAACCTCCCATTATATCTTTTGTTTAGCATTCTGTTTATACTTTAAACAATCAATTAGTAGTTGAGCCTGATGTTAAATTCCAATCTGCATGTTTAGCAAGCCTTCCTATCCACCAAGAGTGCAATTTGTTTGCCAAGGACCATAAGTAACCCAATGCTCTATAAGGGAAAATGAAAGCAGAATTATTTCAGATCACTTGTGGTCTCCTCTTGGATCCTTATCGTATTTTCTCAATCGTGGAACTTTGCCACTATCAGATAGGAGCTAAAAAGATGCCTTTGCAGCAGGACAACATTATTTAGCTTTACAATGATCCTATTCGTAATAAACTAGAACAGTGGATTTCTTATAGTCCATCACTATTGGTCAGAAACTAGAGTTTAGTTTGGTCAGGAACTAAATATAAGGAATTCAATATTTCAAATAATCAGGTTGGTTGCTGGTAAGATTCCTTATAAAGTGGCCTGCTTTACGAGGCTGTTGGCAAAGGAGGCAGTCGTAACCTAGGATAACTGGGTCAAGAGAAAATACCGATTTTGTTCTAGATGTTACTTATGTGGAGAGGAGGCAGATTCAACCAGTCATAGTTTTTTGCACTGTAGGGGGACTGCACAATTATGGAGGATGTTCATCAATTTGAGAGGATTATCGTGGGTTATGTCAAGAAGAATTCTTGAAGTTCTAGCATGCTGGAACAGAGAAGGCAACCTTTCCGGTCATAAAGAAAGATGGAAGATTGTCTCTGCTTGCATCTGGTGGACAATTTGGGAAGAAAGAAACTGAAGATGCTTTGAAGATAGATACAACAACATCCAGAAGATGAAAATGAAATGTTTAGTTCTTTTTTTATTTTTGGTGTAGAGAAGAATACTTAGAAGATCATGAATCCATTATTGATGTATTAGAATCCTTATGAGAAGAAAAAGGATTAGGAGAGAGTTCCTCCAGTACTTCACCTTGTAATTATGGGTGATTCCTCAGTTTCCTTACATGTAGTCTTTTTATTTATATACAAATATGTTAACTTTTAAAAAATAAAAATAAAAGAGTTTAGTGACTTACGTCCCATGGGATCTGGTGCAAAATCTACGAGTGAGCCAAATGGGTAACCTTCTCGTCGATGATGCATCCGGGACATAACGGTGCATAAATGAGCAAACCTAGCCTACAATGATGGATATACAGTGTGGAGGAAAAACTCAAGAAAGCTTTTAGCTTTACAAACTTTTGAGGAACACAACAAGATATCTGGTAACATGAGAGTTACCTGCTCCATTAAGTTGCGAACAGCTAAGGCGGGTTTAGGTAGGCCATGAGCTGAGGTTGCACTTTGTACACCTCCAGATATGGGAGTTCGGAAAAGCCCAGCCCTTGTACCTCCACCAGTCGTGCTGAGATCAGGGGGCATAACGGATTTTGTTGATTGATCCAAACTAACGTCATTTCCTTGTCTTTGATCTGAATTATCCTTTAGAATATGAGAGAGGCCATCACAATTCACAACAAAACTGAAGAAGCTATTACGAATTTCCAGTTATGGACTATATGGTGGAAAGAGAAGCAGGATTCATCAAGGTGTTTAAATTAATAATATTGAATGGTGTCAAAAGGTTCAAGGTCTATTGTCTATTTTTAACATCTAATGTAAAGCTGCCTCTGTCTACAATCTAAAAAATATACCTTTCTCCTTTTTTCCCCATCTAATACTCCATTACAAGAAGGAAAAAGAGTAAGAAAAGGAACAAATTTAGATGCTGTACAAGGGAAAAGGTTGAAATTTTAGCATTATCCTATGGCAAGGCGAATTTAGTTACCTGTGACAAAGAAAAAGTGCCTTCAGAAACTAGAAAACCATTATCATTGTCATCCTCTTGTTGGGCACGGGCAAGTGTCAGGTTGGGGAAGCGGCAGCCGAAGTAACTCGTTCGCAGAGACCCCGAACCAGGCTTGTTAGTTGGTCGAATGGAGTGAAAAGCAGAGGGAAGAGTATCTGAAAACCTAGAGAGAGAATGGGAGCTTGATACGGCAGCATCCATTAACGAAGAGACACAGACTGACGATGCCATCTTTGTCTGTTATTCTACTCAGTTGGAGGGAAGACTGTTGAGATTTGTTGTTTGAACACTGACGAGAAGATATGAAAGATGAAGAAGAAGGAAGAGAGAGAATTTCAGAGGAAGAGAAAAAATCAATGTATCAGTGAAATATATTTTTTTTTTTTTCTCAACTAGTTGTATTACATGTGTATTTGTATATTTATATACACGCGTAACTAAAGTCAACAACTAACTACTAAACTTCATTTAACTTCCTAACAAACTAATTAAGCATAAATAAGCTAACCACTAACCACACTTCAAGTTACACCCTTTTGCTCAACACTCCCCCTCAAGCTAGGTGGTGCAAAGATATCAAGTACCCCTAGCTTGGACATCAAGTAGTCATGTTGAACTGTGGTTAGTCCCTTGGTTAGTATATCTGCTAATTGTTCTTTAGTTCCCACATACTCAGTCCTGACTAATCCATTTTGTATCTTCTCCCTTATGAAGTGACAGTCAATTTCAATGTGCTTCGTGCGTTCATGAAACACTGGATTAGCAGCTATTTGAATTGCTGCTTTACTATCTGTGAATATAGTCACTGGGAATTCAACAGCTATTCCAATATCCTTAAACACTCCACATACCCAAACTAACTCAGCTACTGTTGATGCAATACTTCTATATTCTGATTCGGCTGAGCTTCTGGAGATAGTACTTTGCTTCTTTGACTTCCAAGACACCAAGGATTCACCATACTTGACAAAGAAACCAGTAACAGACTTCCTTGTAAGGGGACATGCAGCCCAATCAGCATCACAATATGCTGTGATAGTGTTCACCTTCCTACTGGACAACAGTATACCTTGTCCAGGTTGTCCTTTTACATACTTGACCACCCTTTGTGCAGCTTCCATGTGAGACCTCTTTGGCTTCTGCATAAACTGACTCAATGTTTGAACACTATAAGCTATATCTGGTCGTGTGATTGTCAAGTAGAGTAGTTTACCTAGTAACCTTTGATATTTGCTAGGATCTGATAAGAGTTCATCTGTTTTGCCTTCAAAATCACTATTATGATCATCATACTCTTTAGTGGTGAGCTTGACATTAGCTTCAATAGGTGTAACAGCAGGTTTTGCAGCTCCCAGTCCTAGCTCAGAGATGAGCTCTAGTGTGTATTTTCTTTGATGCATCAGAATACCTTGTTGAGACCTAGCAAATTCTATGCCAAGAAAATACTTCAACTACCCTAAGTCCTTCATTTTGAAAGTAAGTTGTAGCTGAGTTTTGACTTCATTTATAAGTACCAGATCAGGTCCAGTTACAAGCATATCATCCACATAGACTAGGATGATAATAGTGAATTTGCCTGTTCCTTTGACAAACAAGGAATGATCATGTTGACTCTGCATAAAGCCTAAGTGCACAAGTGCTTCAAACAACTTGGCATTCCACTGTCTTGGTGCCTGTTTGAGCCCATACAAGGATTTCAAGAGTCTACATGTTGGCCTATTCTCCCCCTGACTCTGAAATCCTTGAGGTAGAGTCATATAGATTTCATCATGTAAATCCCCCTGCAAAAAAGCATTGTACACATCCATATGGTGAATGTGCCAGTGTTCAGAGGCAGCTACTGCAAGTACAGATCTAACTGTAACCATTTTAACCACAGGACTGAAAGTCTCCTGATAATCAATATCCTCTTGCTGACTGTACCCCTTGGCAACTAGCCTGGCCTTAAACCTCTCTACCTCACCTGAAGCCTTGTATACCTTATATATCCATTTGCATCCAATAGGAGTCTTACCAGCAGGCAAAGAAACCACATCCCAGGTGTGATTGGACTCCAAAGCAGCAATTTCAGTCTGCATAGCATTCACCCACCTAGGATCCTTAGCAGCTTCTTCAAAAGAAGAAGGTTCCACTATAGTAGAGAAAGCAGCTAGATAAGCTTGATATACAGAAGACAAACCAGTATATGAGACATAGTTGGAGATAGAGTAAGGAACATTTTTATGTCCTGGCAAAGATACAAAATCCTTCATCCAAATAGGAGCCTGTCTAGGTCTTGATGATCTTCTTAGACCAGGACAGTCATGTTCTTGAGGAGGCAATTCAGATGGAGACTGGTCTTGTATATGAGAATGATCTTGTATAGGGCAATCATGTGTCTGTGCTGAATTGTGAATAACATGATCAGAATTATTAGGAGAAGAAGATGAGGAGAAGTCATTGGATTCAGAAATATTAGTAGAAATAACAGGAGGTAGAAATATAGGTGATGTAGATGCATAAGATTCCTTGAAAGGAAAGACATCTTCCCTGAATGAGACATCACTGCTAATAATAAAGCAATGAGTATCCAGATCTAGCAAAATATAGCCCTTCTAAGTGTCAGAGAATCCCATAAGGACAGTAGGTTTGGCTTTAGGAAGAAGTTTGTCTGTTTCTTGAACTTGATTTGCATAGCATAAACATCTAAGAACTCTCAAATGATCCAGACTAGGTACTCTGCCATATAACAATTCATAAGGAGACACACCATTGAGTACAGAAGATGGCATTTTGTTAATGATATAGGCTGCTGCAAGAACACAATGACCCCAGTACTTAATGGGAATACTGGCTTGAAACCTTAGAGCTCTAGTAACCTCCAGAATATGTCTGTGTTTCCTCTTAGCAACTCCATTTTGTTGAGGAGTGTAAACACATGTCTTCTGATGAATAATACCATGTTTCTGAAACAAAGTGGCACATACAGTGTTCACAAATTCAGATCCATTATCAAATCTGACTACCTTTAATGTTTTGTGAAACTGAGTTTGAACAAATATAATGAATTGTGTGAGAATAACACAAACATCAGACTTTAATTTTAGGAGAAATAGCCAAGTCATTCTGGTAAAATCATCAACAATGGTTAAGAAGTACGTATTCCCATCAAAGGTTGCATACTTGTAAGGACCCCACACATCTACATGAATGAGATCAAATGTATCAGTACTCTTACTACAGCTAGTAGGAAAGGGCAGTCTAGTTTGTTTTGCACATGGACACACAGTGCATTTATTTATAGTATCAGTAATACTAGCTAGTTTAGTAGGAAACAGTCTTCTGAGTACCATACTAGAGATATGACCTAGTCTTTTATGGCATAAAGAGATATCTGTAGTCCTGGACTTTATTCCAGCTGCAACTAGAGCAACTGCAGTGAGTCTTTTAGCTCCATGTCTCTGTAGAAAGTATAAGCCTTCTCTTTCCCTACCAATCTCCCTCACCTTGCCACTGAAGAGATCCTGAAATACACAGAAATCATGATAAAATGAAGCAAAACATCTCAGATCTCTGGTCACCTTGGAGACTGACAACAAGTTGAACTTGAATTGAGGAACATAAAGAACTTCCTTAATTGTGCTGTTATTTGAGATACAACTATCACCAGTCTGAGTAACTTGAGTGACATCTCCATTAGGTAATAAGACTCTTCTAGGCTTAGGAGGTGTAATTAGGGAGGATTTGTTTAGTAGGTTTACATCTGACACCATATGATTGGTAGCTCCTGTGTCAATGATCCATTCTTGGTCTTGTGAGTTAGTAGATGCTAATAGAGCAGTATCAATACCTGCAGCATTGGCTTGAGTAGAAGAAGTTGAACTACTGTTCAGAATCTGGATTATTTGATCATATTGTTCCTTGGTAAATGAAAAACCACCACCTTGTGAATCTGTACTTGCTGATCCTTGTGACTGAGCAAATGAAGTGCCTTCCTGATTTTGAGTGCTTGTAATTCCTTGCCCTTGTAAAGCTTCAGAAGCTTGATTCACCTGTTGATTGCTTTGATACACAGGCATTTGTTGTATTGCCCTGTTCTGAGAGGTATAATGTGTGTGCAAAGGCATACCATGACTAGATTCTACAATAGCATTATAGGCACCAGCTCCCCCTTTCCTTTTAGTCTTGTAATCTTGAGGATACCCTATGATTTTGTAGCAATTTTCTTTGCTATGTCCTTTCATTTTACAGAAGTCACATTGAACATTATAATTTTTTCTAAATTTAGGATTGAAGCTAGGTTTAGCACTATACAAAGCAGTTGAATCATACGCATTTGTATGTGCATTAGGAGCAGATCCTAAAACACCAGCACTGGCAGCAACAGATCTTTGACTTTCATCACTCATAAGCATAGCATAGGCTTGATTTATTGTTGGTAGTGGTTTCATCATAAGAATTTGACTACGTGCTTGGGAATTAGAGTCATTTAGACCCATTAGAAATTGATATACCTTCTGCTTTCGTAGATGTACAATGAATTCCTTTGTTTTAACACAATCACAACCAGGAGTAGGTACTACAGACTCAGTTTCATCCCAAAGGTCCTTGAGCTTTGAGTAGTAAATAGAAATAGATGAGGTACCTTGGCTTAACGTGGCGATTTCTTTGTGCAAATTATAGCAGCGTGTGTCATTAACCTTGTCAAAACGTTCCTGCAGATCCATCCACACTGCTTGTGCATTGGTAGCATATGCAATTCCACTAATTGATGTTGAGGCCACAGAATTCATCAGCCATGACAATACGATTGCATTGCATCTCTCCCATTGATACCAGTACTTCTCGCGAAATCACTCTTTAGGCCACCTGCCATCAACAATCCCCAGCTTATTTCGACCTAGTAATGCAATTCTCATAGATCTATGCCATAAGGAGTAATTTTCAGTGCCGATCAGCTGAAACGAGATTAAGGATATCCCACTCGTATCACCAGGGGCTAAATACAAAGGATGAGTAACTGCTACATTCACTCCTTCTTCAAATTCATCCTCCGATGATGCATGTGAGACATTTTTAACAGTAGTATTAGGGCTTTCATTTGGCGAATCCTCAACCGCCATTGTTGATCAATTTCAAGGTGAGAAGAGATGAGAACAGAATTTTCGAGAATGAAATAGAATGTTAAGGATCGATCTCTGAGCTTCAATTTTGAGCTCGATGCTCTGATACCATATTGAGATTTGTTGTTTGAACACTGACTGAAGCTCTAGATCGAAAGAGAAGAGAAGATATGAAAGATGAAGAAGAAGAAGGAAGAGAGAGAATTTCAGAGGAAGAGAAAAAAATCAATGTATCAGTGAAATATTCTTTTTTTTCTCAACTACTTGTATTACATGTGTATTTGTATATTTATATACACGTGTAACTAAAGTCTACAACTAACTACTAAACTTCATTTAACTTCCTAACAAACTAATTAAGCATAAATAAGCTAACCACTAACCACACTTCAAGTTACACCCTTTTGCTCAACAAAGACGTTGACCAAAAAGCTACACTAGTACAGCATTTGTCGCATTTCAACAAGTTTTAGCGGTAAGTAACATGGTTTTGATACGATGGACAAAGTCCAGGCCCAACTTATTTCCATAGAGACTTGATCCATTACACATATTTTTACTTGTCCTTTATTTCACGTTCATTGTTTTTTTGTTAAACACACACACACACACACACACACACACACACACACACACACATATATATATATATATAGTGACATATTGTATAGAAGTTACCGACCAAATCATTCTTTCTCTTCAGAAATGAAATAATAAGGTGCATTACTAACGGGTGCCGGCTATATAGATCTTACGGAAAATGTCTAAAAATGCCACTCAACTTTCAAAAACGGTTTATCCATGTCATTCATTAAAAATTTGTTATTTCCATGCCACTGCCGTTAAAGAAATGGCTCATCCATGTCATTATTGACTAACGGCTCAATTTTTATTTGGCACATCCATGCCACTGTCGTTAGTCAATAATGACATAGATAGACCATTTATTTAACGGCAGTGGCATGAAATAATATTTTTTAAATGGATGGCATGAATAGACCATTTCTGAAAGTTGAGTGACATTTTTAGGCATTTTTCGTAGATCTTATATCTTCGCCGACACCGGATAATGATAGGATTGCTGAAAAATGAGTGGAAATGGCATTTGGGCCAACTTTAATAAACTAAGTACATAACAATGCAACAGTCTAACTAATTTAAAGTGAAAATATCATGGGCTAGTCGGTTTTTAATGGAATTTTTATCTTCTATAGCAAAAGTTGATACTTTATTTATTTTAAATAAATACTTTTTAAAAAAATTATATTTCATAGCTATTTTTTGATTTTTATAGCCAAATATCTATTTATGGTTACCTCCTACCCTTAAACCATAAAATACTCTTTGTATTATTTTTCTCTCTCGTTCTTTCAGATTTTTGCGGCTTTTTTCTCCTCTTTTTCTTCCTTGTTATTTCCTTGTACACCACCAAAAACCTATAAGCTTTCCCCTTCTTCTTGCTTTTTTACCTTGAGAAAATAAAAAAAAGCCTCAAATTCAAAAATGGCATCTTTCACATAGGCACCACCAGGGAAAGAAGCAGCAGGGGCAAAGATCTTCAAGGCCAAGTGTGCTCCAAATTTTGAGAGTTTCGAGTTAGAATCGCGGCCCTCGTGACGAGACGATATTAGGGTTATTCTTGAACAAAGATGATGGAGTTTGGGGCTGAGCAACTTGATTTTCTGTTAATATATTTCAATATATTTTCAACGTATCACGCTATATTTTTATGTATTTTATTGTATTCATTGTCTTTTTTTTTATTGTAATTCAATGTATCTCGTTGTATTCCATGTATTTTATTGTATCCACTATCTTTTTTTCATTGTATTTCAATGTATCCCGTTGTATTCTATGTATTTTATTGTATTCACTATCTCGCTATATGCCATGAATGTATTCATATATTTTTTTTAATTAATATAATTTATGTATTCAGATGTATTATATAATTTTTATGAAGATTGCTATATTTTGGGTTGAGAATCTTTTTGTTAACTGGAAATGGAAAATTTATGTGTTATAATTGAGTTTGTTGAGTTATATTAGGTGTCTATTATGTTAATTGATTCATTTTTCGTTTAAAAACAGTGTAATCCCTGTTTCACGCCGTGAATACAGTCAAATACAATAATTTGTCCAGCTGTAATGCCATATTTCACGCCATGAATACAGTCAAATACACTCAAATACAACAACTGATTAGCTGGAATTCCCTAATTCGCACCTATTTTTGCTACTGATTAGCTGGACTCCCCTGATTCACGCCTATTTTTGAATTGGTAACTGAAAAATAGTCGGCGCTTGCAAAGTCCTTGAATAATAGTCACTATTTTATTGAAATACAGAAAGTTTCGGCATTATATATTGGGTTGTGGAGCTCCTGCGTATGAACTTTTACAATATTATGTTAGAACTCCAGCACACGGAAAGTTCCAGTATAATGTGCTGCTCTAGCATAATCTAGAATTTTTCCGGATTTTTAGGATATTTTTGTTCAGACTTTATCTTTACATTAAAAAACAAATAGCTAAATTTTGTTTAATTTTGAATTTGTAGCAAATTTTCAATTACTAATTGTAAATCTGATTTATGATTTTTCCCCTAATTTAAATTTATACTTTTAGTCCTAGAGGAGCACGTCCAAGTCGACCGTGGGAAATTCAAGGGTTATGTTGGAGGACCAGATCCATAGAGACTAGTAGATACTAGTTGGTCTAACTGATGGATGGCTGTCCCGACAAATCCTTCTAGTTTGCTACAGTATCTTGGACGTTTTCCTTGGTCTTTTTACTATTCCTTCACTTTGAAATTATTGCGCCCCGCCGTCTATGAGTTCCTGCTTCAAACGGCCTTTACTTGTTGTTAGAAAAAAAAAGCACACATGGAAGTTTGGTATTGTAGTTGTGGCGTAAGCTTTTTCATCCATTTTCTAATAATTATTAAGATGTCACTCATAACCAAACTCATTTAAGATGTCACTCATGACCTGTTTGTTTGGTTATGGTACACCTATTTTTTTTCCCCGACGGGTCCCACAAACCGGCTCTTTTTTACTTGTTCTGATGAACAAATTAGTCTATTACCAATTCACCTCAAAGCCTTTCTTTCCTAGAGATAAGGATACTATTAAGATCGAATCTTGCACTATTAAGCTCATCGAATATATTACTATCAAAGATGATGCTTAAGATGTTTATTTCCTGGAATTGGAGAAGTCGTCAAGGTATTCATCAAAGGCTTTCTACTTTGGTTGCAGTAGCTTTGCTACTTTTAGTTGTAGGACTACTCTGCAGCAGATTTGAGTACAGTATGACGAATATTCCAGATCACACTAGTATTGTAATTGATGATACATCAATACAGAGTATCCATCCGTCAAAAGGGCCAGATGACCCTCCAATCCTGGCTTATTGGATTTTTGGTTTTAGAGGGGAAAGTAAATGAATGTTGAGACTGTTAAAAGTAGTGTATCACCCAAGAAATCAGTACCTTTTACACCTTCTCGATGGGGACGACGAAGAGAGGATAGAATTAGTTGTTTCTCTTGAATCTGAACGTGTGTTTCGGGCTTTTGGAAATGTGAACGTCGTCGGTAAAAGTTATGCAGTGAACTATCACAATATGGAATCGGGCGCCTCTGCTCTCGCTGCCATGCTTCACGCTGCTGCCTTGCTCCTTCGAATTAGTCCATTATGGGATTGGTTTTTCACCTTAAGCTCTTCCGACTACCCACTTTTTACTCAAGACGGTAATTTTCTAAATTACTCCCTCTGTCTTATATTATGTACTTATGTGTTTTGCTCAAGACAGTAATTTTTCTGACTACCCCCTCCATTTTATATTATGTTTTTCTTTTACACGCCCCTTAAGAAATATTTGTTAGGAAAAGGATATGGCTATTCCACTTTTATTTATGTCATAAAATATAATTTATTTTATTTATGTGTTATCTTTATTTTCAAGAACAATTATTATTAAGGGTAAAAAAGAAAAAGAATAATCATTTTTGCCTTTGAATTTGTAAAATGATAAATAATTTAAGATAAGTTAACACGAGATGGAGGGAGTACCCGTTAGCCCAATAGTACTAAATACACTACTTTTAGAGTTTCCTTCGATTTTGGCTGCTACTAGTTGATGATGTAATAACTGCGCAATGCTTTACCCATCAATTGCAGATATCTTGTTTGCTTTCACTTCCTTGCCAAGGGATCTCAATTTCGTTGGCTTCACCAATGGGACTACTGACCAAAAGAGGTAAGGTGTCACGACCATTAATATTTCTAGAAAAATACAAATCTTCTATAATTGGCGAGGGGTTGCACATAAGAGTTCAAATTATATACGGCGTGCAAATTATTTATAAATTGCATATAACTTAAATCCCGTACTTAATCTACATTCGACTAACTAAGACTGTGATTTTTAACGTTTTTCCAAAAATATAATGTTATTGCAGGCAGTTCAATCGAATTGTTGTTGACCTCAGCCTATACTCAAAACGAGCTACTAACCTTCACTATGCTGTAGAGACCAAAGAACTACCAACAAGTTTTGATATATTTGGAGGTAGGCTTTCGGCTTGCTTCTTATATAGTATATGGTGCATGAGAATTCCAATAATGATCCCGTGTCTTGTTAAATTTGGATAGGTAAATGACTTTAATTTCAATGTCTAGGTTCCCCTTGGATGGCATTGAGCAAAGCTTTTATGGAACACTGCATCAAAGGTTGGGACAACTTTCCTCGAAATTTACTAATGTACTATGCCAATGTTTTCTCGCCTCTCGAATCCTACTTTCAGACAGTGCTATGCAATTCCCCAGAATTTAGAAATACCATAGTAAACCAGGATCTCAGGTGTTCCGTGCCTATAAATGTCTCAAACTACGACAATCTTATGCACAAAGCGGGGGCAATATTTGCTAGGCCATTTAAAGAAGGTGATCCTACTTTAGACGAGCTTGACAAGTATATCTTAAATCGCTCGCAGCAGGAGGTGGTGCCTGGGAAATGGTGCAACAATATAGGAAACTATTCTTCTTATTCTAATTCTACAAATTGGGATGACATTGATTCATTGGACCCTGGATTTTATGGCCAAAAGCTTCGAAATATTTTGTCCAATTTTACTGATGGAAACCGTCATATGGTAGTCAATCATTGTCACGGCAGTTTACATTAATGTACTCCATATTCTTCATTCCTCTACGTTTCTCATGTATTTTAATGATGAATAATTTTCAAATCTTAGAAATTCTAATATTGTATGTTTTGACTATTAAGCCTTAGATTAATTTACCGTTGGCTCTTGTAAATTTTGTAAATACCAAATATTTCATGTTGCTTTCTATAGATATTCATTAATCATATATGATGATGTCTTGTTTCTCTTTCTTTTTGGTATTATTCAAAATTTAATGTGCCTTTTGGATATATGAGATTCTTGTTGATCTGTGAAATAGAACATAACTATATAAAATTTTAAATGTACTATCTGTATAATGTAAAAAGACTTTTCTTTTTGGTTAACGTTGGAACTTAAAAGACAAACTATTTTCTCCATCGGAATATGTCAATTGATTAATGGAAGAAATTTATGTCCATCTCTAGTTTTCTAGCAGACATGCCATTATCAACATTTAAATATTTAATCGCCTACGAATCACTACATAAAATATTTATATAATCGGTGATTGTTTTCAAACTCAATATTGAAAATTTCTAGAGTATTTAAATTTGTTAGACCACCAAGCCTGTGGCGTAATAGTCATGTCATGTTGTTGATCTTAGTCATAAAAAAAAGAGTTTTTAATTTGTTGAAGTAAAGCATCATCGGACCAACCGATCTGTGTAGGATTTAATTATTTAAGTTAATTTTACATTCTTGGGCTGTCAATTTATGAATATTTTTTATGGGAAGAGTTGACACTTGTAAGAATTTTGTGTATAATATTGCAGTAGTAAGATTATTGGCCAACTGTTCCATGTGGTAAACGCAGCAATATTTGCTTAATCAATTAGAATAAAATAAGAGTAGTTATACTTCCATTATGTATATGCTGTGGAATTGAGGAGCAGAAAGAGCGGGAAAGGTTAAAGCCAACCGAAATACTGAATTAATTAGAGACGGAGGTGCTAGAAATTTATAATGATTTACTTGGAGGTTTTCTGTTTCAAATAAATTTACTTGGAGGTTTTGTCTCTCCTCCCAACGTTCTCTCTCCTCCCAATGTTCAGTTCCCTTTTTTTGCACGTTCTGTCCCCCTCCCTTCCCCC
>MU775257.1:0-12210 GCA_026770625.1 Nicotiana glauca | reverse complement strand
CTGAGGTTGCAAGTATGGGTATTACAGCTGGTTCGGGACTATTCAAAGTATAGGTGTGAGGTTTTGATCGTATTGGTGGTTTCAGAAATGAAAAGGTAGTTCTATAATTTATGGGCTATATTGGATTGGGTAATTTCAGCTATGTTGTGTTGTCGGACCTATATGAGATAGGGTGACGTGGGATTACCCCGGGTATATGCTTGGTAAGGTTATTCAGCTATTGGTTGGCTTATAGGACAACTCTAGGTACGCTCGAGGACGAGCGTTGGTTTAAGTTGGGGAGGATGTGACGACCCAACCCGTCGTCTCATGAGTTACCGCTCTGTTTCCCACATTTTATGCTTCTCCATGTTTTGTTATCGGTATGTGGTGTGTTAGAGTTGATTTGGATTGGTTTTGATAAGAAATGAGACACTTAGTCTCTTTAAGGAGTTGACTTATGAGTTATAGGGCATGGATGTGATTTCGGGTGATTCGGTTAGCTTCGGGGGATGATTTGTGACTTAGGAGTGCGATCGGAATTGATTTTGGAGGTCTGGTGTAGAATTAGGCTTGAATTGGCGAAGCTAGTATTTTGGCGAATTCCGGTTGATAGGTGAGATTTTGATCCGAGGGTCGGAATGGAATTTTGAGAGTTTCTGTAGCTTCGTTATGTCATTTTGGACTTCTCTGGAAAATTTCATGTCATTCGGACGTGGTTTGGTTGGGTTTTTGATCAAAAATGCAATTTAGAAGTTCTTGAAATTGTTATGCTTGAATCCGATGCAAATTTGGTGTTTTAATGTTGTTTTTATCATTCCGAAGGTTGGAACAAGTTTGAATAATGTTATGGGATATGTTGGCGTGTTTGGTGGAGGTCCCGAGGGCCTCAGGTGTGTTTCGGGGTGGTTTCGGATCATTTCAGGCTATTTTGCAATGGCTGAAGCTGGTATCTGGTATTGTTCTTTGCGTTCGCGAGGGTCCCCTCGCGTTCGCGAAGAAGGATTTAGCTTCTGGGGTTTTGTTCTTCGCGTTCGCGAAGAAGAGGCAATTCTGTTGCGTAGGTCTTACTTTGGAGGCTCGTATCTCTAAATCTACAATGAAGTTGAAGATAATTCAAAAAGAATAGTTGTAGATCTTTGAATCTAGTTTCCAGAAACATATTATAATAGTCATTTGGAGTTGTGTGTAAAAAGTTATGACCATTACACTAAAGGCTGTCCGAGCATTTGGAAAGTGAATTTTTGGAACTTTGTTTTTCGCGAACGCGAGAGGAGGACCGCGAACGCAAAGAACAAATCCCTGGGCAGCAGAACAAAGTCCAAACTTCGTCCCATTTGTCATTTTTGACGATTTGGAGCTCGGATAAGGCGATTTTTCGGGAGATTTTTGGAGAAAATAACGGGGTAAATATTCCTAACTCAATTTTGGTTGTATAACTTGAATCTATCACTAGTTTTGCGGTTTAATTCGCGAATTTTGTTGGAAAAGTATAGAAAACCCTCTTGGATAGAATCATGGATTTGAGCGTCGAAATTTTATGAGAATTGGATAATTTTTGTATGGTTAGACTCGTGGAGAGATAAGGAATCCGATAATATAAATTTTTTAATTTTTCGAGAAGTGGGCCCGGGGCTCGGGTTTTGCTAGTTTCGAGATCTTTTCTATTTTTTGATTGTTTTCAATTGGGTATTGTTTCCTTAGCATATTGTGATGTATTCGCTCTAATTTTGGTTAGATTCGACGCGCGTGAAGGCCGATTTGAGGGGCAAAGGCGTCGCGAGCTAGAGATTTCACCGGTTCGAGGTGTGTAATGATTGTAAATGATATCCTGAGGGTTTGAAACCCCGGATTTGCACATCATAGTGCTGTATTGAGGTGACTTGCACGCCGGATAGCGATCGTGGGGTAAAGCACCATTGGAGATTGTGACTTGGTCCGTCCCGATTGATGAAATTACTACGTATTTGACTGAAACTACTTGTTAACATCATAATTTGGGCTGATTGTTATGTTTGGGCTTCGTGCCAACTATGTGAATCCTTTAGGGATTGATATCACTGTTTTCGCATCACTTTGCATATTATTTGATCTCGGTCCAAGGTTTTAATAATATTTTGCAAACTCAGCCACTTTTCTAAGATTTGAAAACTAAAATAATATTTTATTAACGTTTTGAGCTGAGAACTATTATTTTAATATTGCCCAAGTGGCTTATGTGCATTTCTGGACTGAGCATGGATCGGGTTGCGCGCCACAGCAGTGTTATAGTGATTTCTGGATATATGGATGGCTCGGGCTGCGCGCCGTATCGGTATTATATTGATATGAGGCCGAGGGCCTAAATTTGATGCCACGAGATGGCTTGATATTGCTCTTGGGCTGTAGGAGCCCCTGCGGAGTCTGAGCCCATTTCAGTGAGCGCGCGAGAGGTGAGTAGGCTTTCAAGCCTTATGATGTTATAGCGCTTGGGTCGTAGGAATCCTTCCGTTATCTGTACATACGCCCAGTGAGCGCCGTCGACGTTAAATATATGGATGGCTCGGGCTGCACGCCGCAGTGGGTACCGGAGTGTACCGTTATATGCATTGCATTGCACTCATGCATTTGTTCCTATTTGTATTATCTGTCATGACATTCCAGCACTCGCATTTCATTGGCATCCATGCTACTCCTTGTACTGTTTGCCTGATACCTTGGTGTTATTTGTTAATTGAGTGCTGTGCCCGAGGGGCTGACTTATGTGCTGACTTGCACTATCTGTTTCGCATTCATTTGCTTAACTGTTGGAAAAAGATGTTTTCAAAAGAGGTTTAAAACTGAGTCCAGATATTTCCAAAGATTTCACGGTTTCATTGTTTTCTCAAAGGGTTACACTGTACTATATAGCATGATGACTTGCTTTACGTGGTTTCTTGCTGCTCAGTTATTATTTACCTTTATTACTCACTGAGTTAGAGTACTCACTTTACTCCCTGTACCTCGCGTGCAGATGCAGGTATTGGTTTACCCGATAGCGGGTTTGAGCTGGTTGAGGATTTGCTAGCGTAGCTGAGCAAGGTGACCGCCAGCGTTCGCGGCACCGGATTTCTTCCTTTGATTCCAGATTTTATTCTATGTATTACAGGCTTGTAGTTGACTTAAAAATCCTTCTAGATGCTCGTGACTTATGACACCCCAATTTCGGACTGAGCCGGGATGGGTTCCATGTTTTATCACGTTTATTCCGCAATATGATTTCATTATATATGATTCAGACTTATTCATGCTAAGTAACTGTTAAAAGAGGCGTTGTTGTTCTGTTGGTTGGTCTTGTCTTTACGAGAGGCGCCATCACGACCGGGTGTGGGAATTGAGTCGTGACATGTAATCACCCCATAATCAATATTATATGGGGCAAAAAGTGTCCATTCTGCACAAATAATAAATTATTTCACATTAATAAAATACATAAAAAGGATACATTCATTTACATTTTATCTTCAATATAACTACAAATGGTTATATAATATCTATAATTTAAAGCATTTTCTACAAAAAGGCAGCAACAAAAGATAAATATAATTCTGCTTCAAATAGTACAAGTTACCTAACAATATAACAAAAAAAAAACTACAAAATATCTACAACTATAAAGGCAGAACATCACAACTACAAATAATCTTCAAAATTAAGACAATTACTCCACACTTGTCTAAAACACGTATAACATAGATTTGCCATCCTAAACCAAACTAAAAAATTAGAAACGAAACTAATAAATGTTTACCTTCACCAATGATTGGTTCCGAACAATTTTAGGGTATTTTTTTGAATGTTTCTTCATTTTTAGATTTTTCGAACCAGGAGACACCTTTTCTTTCTTTTCTGTTCGAAGATTAGGGACCTCTTCTACAAAGTTGTCATCTACCAAAATCTCTTTTCCTTTTCGTTTGACTTGTTTGTCTGGTGTAGAAGTTTCTCCAGCATCTACATCATGTTTTGTTTGGTTCTCATCTCTGCTCTAATTTATCGGGGAGAGGAACTATGAGTAGTCTCTGCAATTGCATGTGGAGATTTGCCTTGCTTTTTGGGTAATTTTGGTGATAACACACCCAAATCAAATGAGGGTATATCAGCTACTGTTGATTTTTTAGGACTTTGTTTCGAAGCTTTGTTGTTCTTCATTGATGAACTTCAACTGGAGCAAAATGGGGAACGAACTTTGTTGAAGGGTTTCTTCAATTTTCTGTGAATTTAGAGGGAAAATTTGGTTTTAGAAGATGGAAAATAGTAAAAAAAAATGTGGGTATGGGTAAAACGTGGGTGGGGCTGAGGTTTTAGGAGAGAGAAACGTGGGATGAGTGGGGATATTGGGATATACAGATTCCTTTAATTAAAGAGTAAACAATGTTTCATTAATTATACTCTTAATTAATTATGGTATAGAATTGGTAATTTGGTATAGTATGTGTAATTAAGTCAAAACTTAAACATTAAGGGTAATAAGATTTCCTATGTGGCATAGGAATGTAAATATTTACTTTAGGCTAGCCCAAATCAGCCCATCAACAAAATCACTCTAGCCTAAACCCATTAACTTGGGGGGGTTGGGCAGTTACATGGATTTGGGCCTTTGCCACCCCTAACTTGGATTGGGTATATTTTGGTCTAATTTTTAATTCCACGTTAAACTTAAAATGATTATTCTTGCAAAAATTCCTTAAACAAGGACACAAGTTAAACATCAGCACGAAAGTATCATGTTTCTGCAAATCTCCCCATTCACATTTTTAGGAAATTTATTAAGTCTGTTACATTTTAAAAAACATATTCTATCTTTTAATATCCATTCACTTCTTCTTCTTTTTTCTCTCATTAATGTCCATGAGTGAAGTTAAGGAGCGGAAGAGATTTCATCTGAACCTGCTTCGCCGGAATTGACAACTTGAGCACTTTTTTACCTATAATTTAGGAGGTTAATATACTGTTTATCCATAAAATGGTACAATTAAATTTATATGTGGTTTCTAGACAAGTGAACTAATTTGTTCCTGAAAATAATGAAATAAATGAAGAAATATATATACTTAGCCTTAAAATATAGATGAAATAGTGTTGTTGACGGATTCGGGAACAAGGTCTCTGGGCACAACAATGATGAGATCAAAAGCAAGAAAGTAAAATTGTATTAAGCTTTGTATAGAATGTAGTATAAGTTAGCCAGGAAATTCGTGTCCTTTACAATAATAAGTGAGCTCTCTATTTATAGTTGTGTCTAGGGAAGGAGGTCCTAGGATCATGCCCTCCTTTAATGTCAATTATGAGGGACATTGATGAAGGTGTAATGATAGAATAAATGCCAAATTTCTTGTAATGGGCTGACGTTCTTAATGCTGCAAAATATTCTTTATTAAATGCTACCAGACGCAAAGTATTTAATATACCTTTATGAACATTCTCTTTCGGTGACAAGCAGAATAGCTGCGTTCGGTGACCATCTTCGTCTTGGGTTCCACGTGTCCTTCCTTTAGATGACCACGTTTCATATCATATTTTTTTCCTATATAGATAGTCCACCTGCTTTTCGGTGATACAATCTTGTGTTAATGGGAAGTTGGTAGAAATACTCCTTTTGGCGGGAATTACTATAATTCTCTTTGCAAGCTTGTGACAGTTGATTAGATGCACGTCTCTCCATATTTAATGCCCCTAACACGCATCATCTCACGATTCAGCACAGCCTTTGCCGATTATTGAGGTAATTATGGCCATGAATTTAGCCGCCAACATTTTACTTATACGCATCACCCTTCTCCTATGTACTTCATAATTTCTCAAACTTCTAACTTGCATCTTTGTTTTTCATCTTTTTCCTTATTCTCTTCAAATAAAAAATCTTCTCCTTCTTCTTATTTAATGGCTTCTTCTACCGAACGCGCTGGCTTTTCAAAGAAAAAGAACAAGGCTGAGGACTCTCCTCCTCCAACAGTAGGTTCCATCATCCCCCGAAGTCTTAACACCACAAAAGACTTTGAAGAGAAATTCCCTAATGCTAACCCTCATTCATGGGCTGTCAGTAGGTATCCTCCTTTAACTCACCCTTCCAATATTCCTACTGTGAAGGAAGGCTGTCGCTGCCATGAGTTGGACATCATTGCTCCTAATATATCAGAGCAGGGGACCCTTCCTAGGGGAGGTTTGACATATTTTTACATGTATCCCTTTACTTTGGGTGCATTTTCTTTGAGCGGAGAGCTTGATTCCATGGTTGCAGAGTTTTGCCTTTGCTACCAAGTATGCTTGGCACAAGTGAGACCTTCAGTGTAGAGGACAGTTGCCTGCCTTCGACGCCTTTGCCAGGATACTAGAGAAGAGCTATCATTAGCTCGTATGATGAATCTTCACTCCCCCAAGATTGTCTGGGGGGAGGGGGGTATGATAGACCTCTACAAACGTGGCCACCATGCTCTGTTGACTAGCATAGATGATGATAACGACAGTGAGTGGACGGAATGGTTCATTGCAATTGCCACCAATAATATCATTCCATCAACGACATCATCCTTTCCGGCCATTTGGAACCGTACTCATAAGACCTATCTAGTATATTTTCTTTCGCTAAATATTCTTTTATGTCTGTATTGATTCTATATCCTCCGTATGTTTCAGCAACTCGATGGATCCCACCAGCGGTGGAAGGCTTGGATCGGTGGGTTCAGAAGATCTTGAACATTACGATGCCAAAAACTCGTTTGTAGAAAGAACTGGCCCTTAATTACGAGTAGAAGGACAAAAGTCATGGTAATTAAACTCACCCTATTTTAATATTTCATGTAAAGAACTTGACTAATTTCTTCTATCTTTTTTTTTTGTGAAAGCATGTCTATCTGCAGGCTCAAATATTGTCCCCGAGGAGGGCGTTTTGGTTGATCCTACTGATGCAGAGAGGCTGCCTCAGGAGGCGCTTACTCGAGCAGGTTTATCCGTTCCTTCTTTGGGCACCAGTGTTTCATTACGGATTCCTCGGCCGAAGAACAAGAAACCAAAGAGAAGGCGTTCTTCTGTGGCCGGGGAGAAGAATAAGAGGGCGAAGACTACTACCCTCGTGTCATCTTCGAAAGTCGTGATCACTAGACCTCCTCTGCGCCGATCATAGACACCACAGCAGACAACGATGATAGAGAATCCAGTGATGATGGGCTTCTCTAAACAAAAGGCGGTGTTCATTATCAACCCAATAGAATGCTCTATCTATTGAGTTAACTATTCCAATCGAGGACGATGTCTCGGTGCTCTGGGGGAGTTTGATATGGTAGAAAATGCCAACTCACTCTACTGGATACCTGTTGTTGTGCCATGTACTACGGGGCTGAGTACCAAGTCCTTGCCGTCTTTGGTTAGGGAGCATCCATCTACCAGTACTGCATTTGATGCAGTTGCTTCTCATCCCTTGACTCTATCAACTTCATCTCCATCTTCACCAACACCAGCAATGGCTACATCACTTCCATCTTCATCAACTCTCCCACCAACAATTGCTACATCATTTTTTCCGGCCGCACATGATTGTGGAGAGGGTGTTCCTCTTCCCCAATTCCCAATTCATGGGAATTTGGGGAAAAATTATGCTTCCCCTTCTGAAGACCCACAGAAGAGGAGGAGGAATGTTACTATTTCGATCTCTACCTGTATAACCTACTTTCCTGGACAGTGGATCTTGCTAACTATCCGAAGCCTCTAGCTTCAGATAAAGATTGGGAAAAGGTTCAAGAACTCTCGGGAGAGTGCCTGTTGAACAATGTCGTTCATAATGCCGCAGCGGTACATTTCTTTTTTCATAATTTCTTCTACCTTTGAATGAATATGTTCTAAGTTTTGCTTCTTTTGATTTGTAGGCCAACTTTCTTGCTTTCGAGGACCCTCAAAAGTTGATTCGTGAGAAAGAGGAACTTACTTCTAAACGGAATCAGCTTTTGGCAGAACGGGACCAGATTGTTCTCTGCCTCTCGAAACTGGAAACTAAAGCCACTAAGGCCGTTATTTTGGAGGCTCATTTGCAGCAAAAGCGAGCAAGAGGTGGTAACCTTTAGCCAAGAAATGATCATGCTAAGGGTTAGAATTGATGAGGCCAAGGCCAAATGGACTAAATTCCATGACGTTGTTCTTGCTGCAACCGAGCGCGAGGCTGTCACTGCTGAAAAATTGATTCAATTAGAACAGCCTTGGACTCCAAAATTGAAGAGCTTGCTGTAATGGGGACAAAGTGTGCCTAGTTGGAATAGAAGTACAGAAAAACTATTGAGCGTAATAGGCTCTTTAGTTCAATTGTCTGCGACCTTGATATTAGCCTCCAATCCATTAGGTCCACCCGGAAAAGCCTTTCTAAGAAGGTAACCCAACTCAAGGAAAAACTCAAACGTCGAGCGACTTCCCTCATTGTTGAAAAAACTTATGCCATGTACAACATGAGCAGTGTCACACCTCATTTTTCGCTATTACACCCCATGAAAGGTATAATAAAAGGAGTTTTTCCAATTAAAGGACAATCGAAACGGGATTCTTTTATTAAGAGATTCAGAGTCGCCACTTGGAATATTTATGGTGTCCCAAGTCACCGGTTTGAATCCTGAATCGAGGAAAGGGTTTGACTCTGTATTACAGTCGCGAACCAGAAATCCGGGTAAGGAATTCTGTTAACCCGGGAGAAGGGGTTAGGCACTCCCGAGTTTCGTGGTTCTAGCACGGTCGCTCAACTGTTGTATTTGATTTTATCTGGTTTCAAAACATGTTTTAACTTATGTGCCTTTTTAGTAGTAACCTGCTTTTATTTTTATTTTTTTTATTTTAATAAGAATTGCAACGTCGTGAAAATACATCTCGAACCAAGTCACACCAGTGCACCAGTGGATTTTGACACATTTCGACTTCGTTGAGATTTAGATTTGGGTCACATAAATGTGCACCCGTACTTAGGAAAGTAATATTATTAAAATACGCGCCTAAAGCAATTACGCATTTATTATCTTTAGGGAAGATCGTGATATTCACTAAACAGCCCATCCCGAGATCTAAATATTTTAGTTCAAGCATTTATTGAGGGCCCCGCAATATATGAGTTTTGTTTGGCGAGGCTCATCTCATTTTTATTTAAAGGCCATCCTAGAGCAAGCTATAATTTTCTATTTAATTTTGTCTCTAAGGAATCCTAATTAATCAAGGGTGCTTTTGTTTAAAGTGAACAAGGAATTTGGGCTTCAAGTTCAAGTTCGGATTCAAACAAAAGGGCAAGCCTTTTAGTTTAGACCCGCTACCTAACCCGAAGGCCCAAATTTGTTACGACATTACTCCTGATGATCTTAAAATATTTTCCATCTCCAGTGATCCTCTTGGGCCTCAATAACGGGCCCAGAACTGTGGACAGGCAGTTAAGTCCACAAAGTGCTGCCTCTTTATAGAAATTGAAAACAAGCCAAAACGAATGACCAACATGGCCACTAACAGACGTTGAAATTGCAGTCTCTTGTCACTTTTAACTGAAAATTGTCATAACACTGTTCAAGCAATTAATTTGATGATTAGCAAAGCCAGATGATCGTCCTGTTTTCTATTTTTGAAATTGAGATTATTAAGATTGAACAAATCAACATAAAGAGATGAACATACTCTAAAAGCCATTAAAACAGTTGAGATCGTTTTTTGAAAACCAATGTGAGATCGTTTAAACTAGTTACTGATTTTAGATCTATGTATTATTGCTGAACACTCTGTCTCAATATCAAAGCTCTGACAGCTACAACAATTTTTACGAAGCTAAGTACAAGAGCCACAACAACTGAGCACCTGCATTATGCTATGTGAAGTACACTGACAGCCACAACATCTGAATACTTACACTAGTATTACTTAGCTTCAGCTACAATATCTAAGTGTTAAGTGCGAACATGAAGACCAGTTTTACAGCTAATACAGTCCAGATATGGAATCCAATTTATACAGTACAGTTATTCAAAAATAACAACAGGAGTCCCAATTTGTCTAATGCTAGCTACTGCTACTCTACGATCTAGTATGAAGACTAATATACACTTAAGCAAGACAAAATAGAGAGGAAATAGAAAGAATAGAGAGGATCTAAACACATTTTCTTAAGATTTTCAACTCCAACGCAAGGTTACATCAGCAGATTCAGGTGTGTAACTGGAAATTGAAATTCAACAAGAAGAGAGGAGGATCAGCAGCAGATCATACAGTTTGCAGAGCAAGTAGCAAATTACAGCAGCAATTTTAACCCCAGGAGTACATAACAGAGGTACAACACCAAAACGACTTCAAAATAACTCAATTGAAACCAAAAATCCAATCAAAATCAATCCTAACAGATCTCTGAAGCCACAACAACCAGAACTGAATTAGAAATGTAAACCAATAGCTAAAAGTTGAAATTCAGCTAAAGTTTTAATGGAACAGTAGTATTTTTGGATTTTTGACAGTTTTCTATTATTTTTGGTTTTTCTTTTGAAGAAAGCTAATATCTAAAAGGAATTTTTTTTATCTGAATTTTTTAATTTCAGATCCGTGGAGCTTGAGGAGATTTTGGGGGGAAGTTTTTGGGTTTCAAAACTTGTGTGTTAAGGCATTGGCATGCCCTTTTATAGGCAAAATGAGGGCAGCCCTCAGATTTTCAATTTTCAATCTTAGTCCCTTTTTTAATTTTCATTTTTGCTTACATGTCCCTTATTTCCTGACTTGTGACTCAAGTTAGTACCTTACAATTACTGAAAACCTACACCTGACCCTATTCTAGAAGATTCTAGGGCCTTCTATCCTATCCTACAACTTCCATGTCCAAATTCAATTATCCAAACTGCCCCTGAACTTATTTTACATTACCATCCTAACATATCAGATTCCTTGGCCTGAACTTAACAATGATTAATTAATAAACCAAATTATCCAGCTATATCCAACCAAGTTCAAATTCAGATCCTAAATCCAAACTGAATACTGAACTTCAAATTATCAATTAATGTCAATCAGTTCAACAATTCATCAAGCGACCATCACAAATTCAGTATGAAATCAAATTATATCATCTTAAATAATTAAAGCGCAATTAATCCTGTTAATGAACTATTCTTGACAATTAAACCAAAATGAAACAATTACTAACTAAAGCGAGAATTGAACCTAACAACATTAGTCATCTTGGAGCAACAGAATGCCTAAAATTTAACTAAAGTAAACGCTAAACAAGAATTAGCTAATGATGAACTAACAACTAACAGGTTTTGGACAACAATCCGGATAGTAACAACTTTAGTTATTAACTCTAGATAGATAACATTGAATCCAATCCATTAACGACACACAGAAAATATGGGGAAGAAAACGAATAGAAAAACAAAAGAAAAATCCAAGAAACTCACTAGTATAAGATTCGACCAACTTCAGTTATATTCGAAGGCTAACAATGTTGAATTCATCACGAGGAAAGCCCGAGGATCACGANTAGACTGACTATGCAGAGTGCTTTCGAGAAGATTAAGACCTATCTTTTTGATTCTCCGGTCTTGGTACTTTTTTTATTCAGGGAAGACCCCTCTTATTCTTGAAACAAGCTGGTTTTGGCTTCTTTTTTAGCACCCTAATTCTCTTGTTGGCTTTGATACCATGAAATAAAATAGAGAAAAAGACCTTCAAGAGAATAAATAAATTTTTTCCTTCTCGTTGATTTCCCCCGACAATCAAGCTGCACTTCCTTCTAACAAGTGGTTGAGAGTTAGCAAGCAACCTTGGCCTCTTGGCAGGAGGTTCGCTGTCCGTCCACTTTGGTTATCGCTACACCCTCTCTAGACAAATGATTTGATTCAAGCCACTCCACCACTAGTACAATAGCACCCTGCCTTAATAATCGCATAGGCACCCGGGCTTGACAAGTTCTCGATCAATAGAAAAATTGACCCTCCCCCCTTTGACTTGAGCATTGAATTGACCTTTTGTACTGAGGACGACCTATGAGATGGTTTGAACTCTGTCTGTAACTCACTAGAGGCCCGGGAAATAAAGAGAAGATGTGTATGAACGAGATATCCAGCAACAAGAAGAAGGAAAAGGATTGAATAGAGGAACTCCCGAGCATTTGGCGAGCTGATACCATTTTATAAATAAGCCAATAAAAAAAGACAAGTAGAAGCCAGTGAAAGTGAAAGAGGAGTAAGCAGGGTACGACGAAGCCCTAGGCCTAAGGGG
>MU775256.1:58191-107127 GCA_026770625.1 Nicotiana glauca | reverse complement strand
ACGCGGACAACTCACGCGCTATGGTATCAATACCTGGACCCGCACGGTCAACTCACATGCTACGCGGACAACTCATGCACTATGGTATTAATATCTTCACAACCAAGCCATCATATAAATACCTGGATCCGCAAGGTCAACTCACGTGCTACGCGGACAACTCACGCTCTATGGTATAAATACCTGGACCTGCACGGTCAACTCACGTGCTACACGGACAACTCACGCGCTATGGTATTAATATCCTCACAACTAGGCCATCGGTCTTACTCAATCATATACCTAACCAACCTTATTATCATCAACAAATAAGGGGACACAACCCACATCAAGTATCACAACATATTAGCAAATAATAGAGACTGAGATAAATATGTACAATAATTTCTATGACTTTTACAAATAATGTGAGCATGAATAAAGCCGAAGCATGATCTCTATCATGAAGGCAAACAAGTTCAATAACAAGTAAACACATAACCAAGGATATTAGCTATTAGGCCTCGCAGCCTCACGGGACGGACCAAGTCTCAATCCCTCGCGGTGAGCACCCACACGCCCGTCACCTAGCGTGGGTATCACCACCAAACAATCACATGATATCAATTTCTCTGGGTTTATACCCTCAAAGCCAGAGTTAAAACTGTTACTTACCTCAACAGCGTAAAATCCTACTACGGGATGCCCTTGTCTCTGGACTCGGTCTCCAAAAGTTTTGAATCTAACTATAATCAGATTAATACCATCAACATGTGCTAAAGAATCGAATTCCACAATAAAAACTACAAAAATAAGCCAAAAATCCAAAATCGGCCAAAACCAGGCCCCCGGGCCCACATCTCAGAATCGGTCAAAAATAGCAGAATAATAATCTTCGTCCTCTCCTGAGTCTAACCATATAAAATTTGTCAAAATCGGACTCCGTTTGGTCCCTCAAATCCTCAATTAAAACTCTCCAAAACTCAAACCCTAACTCCCTCAATTTAACTTTGAAATCATCCAAATAAAATCCGAAAAACGAAGATGGATTCATGAAATATAATCAAAACCGAGTAGAGAATATCGCCTCCAAAATCACGCAAATCCGAGCTCCCCAACTCAAAATATAACTGAAAGAACAAACCCTAGTTTTATTTTTTTTTGCCAGTTATTCTGCCTCGTTTCTTGTGCCAAACAATTCTTAAACTCATATTTTATTCCTTCAATGAATTTCTTGTGAAATTCTAATCAAGTTAGGCTTTTGAATCACTCAATTTGACCTTATAATGAATGAGATATGTAGGTTTTAATATTTGCAAATAGTGCAGATTTTTAAATACGCTGTTAGTGGCAATTTCGTAATTACTTTGAAAAATCTGACAACCTAATTTTTAGTAAAATGACCATAAAATCCTCATACAATATCCAAATTTAATGATTTTTTTTCTACAGGTCCCTAATTACGATACCGATCTAATGCTTCAATCAAAAACGAAATCGGAGCTTATTTGTTCAATATGATATCATTTATACTTGAAGAAACGACGTCGAAACATAAGAAAAACAAGTACAACACAACCCAAACCTATCCAAAACTCACCCGAGGCACTCGGGACCTCAACCAATAATTCCAAAAAATCATATATCACTACCCGAACTTAATCAAACCTCCGGAACACCCAAAACCACACTAAAATACCAAATCAACCTCGAATTCAAGCCTAAGAACTTCTAAACTTTCAATTTTTGCCAATTCAAGCCTAATTCTATCACGGACCTCCAAATTATATTCCTGACATACTCCTAAGTCTAAAATCAACTAACGAAGCTAATCGAATCATAAAAATCCAAATCCAAATTCGTTTACTCATAAGTCAACTTCCAGTTGACTTTTCTAACTTAGCTTTCTAACTAAGAGACTAACTGATCATTTCACTCCAAAACTACTCCAAACCCAAACCTACCAACTTGATACAACTCAACACAGCTGAATAACACAATAAAAAAAATAAAAATGAGAGAAAAGGGGCTACAAATCTTAGAACGACTAACCGGGTCGTTACACCCAAGTACTGAGCCAATAGTCTAGAACTTGCCCCGAATATTTGTTGAGGCGAAATAATAGGTGGAACTTGACTTGAGACGTGATTATAGGCTCTCCTTGATCCAAAATTCCTAATTTGATCCATTTCGTGACCTACCAATGCAACGATCACTAGTCCACCCATTTTGAGCCTTAAGCCTTCTTCTTTCATGAACCCAAGTTACAAGCCTATACCCTTTTTTAATGAAACCCTCTCTTGGCACCCAAAAAAAAAATCTTCCCTTGAGTAGTGGTATAAATCTAAGTTTGGGGGAGAGACAAGACAGGCACCAATGTGGTAGAAAAGGCAATAAATGCAAGAAGGAAAAGGAAGGCAATGAAAAAGATGAAAAAAGGGCAAAAATAAAGACAAAAGTGAAAAAGACCCAAAGAGGGAACTCAAAGTCAACAAAAAGTGGAAAAAGATGCGAAAAAGTGAACAAAAAGGAGAAAGGTTTGAATTGCAAAAGAAAGAGTGACATTGTGTCTCTCTAACCCCTTGAAAGAAGAATTACTCAAATGAGTCCAGAAAGTGTGCCAAAACGAATCAAAAGAAGTGCTTAGGGGAAGATTGAACCCATATGGACGAAAACATATCCTACCTTTACCCAAAAGCCTTCACAGTGACTCCGAAAAAGCCCTATATGATCTTGAGCTGAGGGAAGCCTACATTAGTGGATACTTACATGAAGGGCAAGCATATGGTAGTTAGAGCCGGGCTTATGGTGTCTTCTTTGAGAGAGATGAGCGAAGAATCCGTCCACCTCGATTTGTGTGCAATTACTCTACAAAGTGAGGTTCACTTAGGGAGAGTCGAGGATGTTTGAGTTTAGGTTCCACAATGACCAAAGTACTTGAGAAAGGTTCCTTAACAGATGTGTCAACCCTTGAGGCTCTTGTGTCACACTTGATCCATAAGTTTTCAAAGTTTTAAATGTGTTAATGATACATTCGTATTGAGGGCAATTGTTAGTCCCAATTGATGCTTGATTGAGGTCACTTTAGGAAAAACAGGAATTACCTGGATGTTTTCTATTGAGGGGTAGGTCTCATTTTAATTGCTTGAGGACAAGCAAAGGTTTAAGTTTGGGGAAGTTGATAACTGTGAATTGTGCAAGTTTTATACCCATTCTTACCTAAGCTTTGTGCATAAATTGCTCTTGATTAGTCCTGAATTGCTTATAAGTTGCGTTTGATTGCAGGTTTGAGCGACTAGATGATGAAGATCACAAATCGGCTAAAAAAGGAGTGAAACCTGCCAAGTGCCAGAAGATGACTGAAACATGGGAAAAAGAGACATGTGCGGACCGCACTGATTTGTCATGCGGACGCACAAGAATGTTCAGAGAATATTCAAGTATCAGCCCAAGCTGCGCGGTCCGCACTGTTTTGTTGTGCGTCCGCGCAAAAAAGTTCAGAGAGGCATATCTTGAGGAAGTTCCACGCGGACCGCAATCCATTTCTACGCGGTCTGCAACGAAGAGTGATTAGAGGCTAAAAATTCTAAGGCAAAATTCCACGCGGCTGCACACCAAATCAGTGCGGTCCGCGTGGATACAAGATCAGAGAGCTAAAAATGGGACAGTTTGTAAAGTGCGGCCGCAATCCATTTCTACGCGGTCCGCATTACTTGCCTTATGCGGCCGCGCACATTTCTACGCGGTCCGCATAACCTTGCCTATGCGGCCGCGTGACATTTCTACGCGGTCCGCATCCTCAAGTCCAGAAGCCATAATATAAACACCATTTACCCTATGCGGCCGCATGACATTTCTATGCGGTCCGCAACAGACCCTCAGGGGTATTTTTGTCCGATTTTTCCTGTGTAGTATAAATAGCACATTTTACTTTTTTAGGTGAAGTTTTTTGGAATCTATCTGAGCAGCTGAGCACGAGACAACTTGTATTAGCCTATTTTAGGCAATTTTCTCATACATTTAGTGTGGATTCACGTGGATTAATATAGTAGTTAATGATTATGTCACTTTCTTTTAGTACTTCTTCCATTTCTACTTCTTCCATGTCTAGCTAAACCCATTAGCTAGGGTTGTGGCTCAACCCTAGTGTGGGTAATTAATGGGTATTTTTACTTAATGCTTGGATGATGTTGGGTGTTTGGTATTTGGGTTGATTGTATGTTTTCACTTGGATTTGGTGGTTGCAAACACTAAGTCTAGCTTAGTGGGTCTTTACTCTTCTTGAGAAAGAGAGTCTATGACTTCACAATTAACCCAACAAGGATTTGGGATGGACCCATGAGAATGGTAGTCCGAAGTAACGAGTTAAACCTCGAGAGAGTAACTACCCTACTTGAACCATTAGTTGCTTGGGGAAATTAGCCTACCCAATTGGTATCGAGAGAGTCAATTGGGAAAAATCACTCTCTCTACCGAGAGGTGTGAGAGTGAATGCTAAGTGCAATGGTTATTCATATTTCCCTAAATTATCATCCTTGCATTAGAATTCTATACCTGTTAATTAGTCACCTAGGCAAGTGCCACAACCCTAGTGCTTCTCTCTTATTACATACAACTAGCTTCATTATCTAGCGTACTTTAGCTTACAATTGTAGTTGATAAATTTAGTTGATAAACAAAAAGAAAAATCAAAAATGATAGAAGCAAAATTAGGAGCCAAAACACCTTCCTAGACTTCACAAATACTCAACTCCCATAACTAGCTCCCTGAGGAAATTGACCCCGAAACCACTATCGGGTAAACGTTATTAGCACCCACTCTTCTCAAGGGTTGAGTCCGTACCGATCACTCGTACGGGTGCTCTGGTTGCACCACGTGCGCGTTCTCGTCCTCTACCCCGGCCCCGACCTCTGCGACTCTAGTAGTGGTCACGGGTGCTTGGTCATTTCCGGTAGCACGTGTCCTCAACATCTGTAAGAGAATAGAAGACAGAGGTTCAGAATTTTGATATCAATAATCTCGCATGACAAGGAATCAAATGAAGTAAAATTTTCCTAACAGTTACATAGCCTCTCGAAGATAAGTATAGACGTCTCCGTACCGATCTGCGAGACTCTAGAAAATCGGTTTGTGATTCATGACTCCTATGAAACTATGACTCTGATACCAACTTGTCATGACCCCAATTCTCCCTTTGTGAACTATCGTGACGACGCCTAGTCTCTACGACAAGGTAAGCCTAACAATTAGCGGAAAAAGAATTAAAAGTTATGAAACTAGCAAATTGTGAGTGATGTAATAAAGCGGTTATAAAACCACTCGGCATATAGAATAATACACTCTCAAACTGAACAAAACACTCCCAAAACCCGGAATCTCATGAATCACAAACTAGGAAAGTACAGTGTTCTAATTCCAAAATATGTAATCAAAAGTAAGTACAAAAAGTCTGTAGCTAAAGGGAAGAATAGAGAGGGACTTCTAGGTATGCGGACGCAGAAGATATACCTCAAATTTGTTGATATTGCCTCACCTCGCTGATAGTATGACTGAGGGAGGAACCTGGATCTGCACATGAAAAATATGTGCAGTAAAGGGAAAGAGCACACCACAACTGTACCCAGTAAGTGCCAAGCCCAATCTCAATCGAGAAGTGACGAGGAAGGTTAAGGGCCTACTGGTTATATATATAGCAAGGTAAAATAACGTAAAGTGAGACAGTATAATTAAAGATGCTAACAATCAATAAGGATGGAATCACAGGAAAAAATAACTCAATAAACATAAATAATAACAGGGGATCTCCTAGGATAACGTCCCGTAGTTCTAAACTTAATGTGCAGAGGATCTCCCAAGATATCGTCCCGTAGTCCAAATTGTAAATATGCAGGGGAATCTCCCGAAAAACTTATCTATAGTCCCAAACATAAATATCCAGTACAGGGGGATCTCCCGAGATATCATCCCGTAGTCCCAATTATAAATGTGTAGGGAGATCTCCCGGAATACCAATTCGTAGTCCTAAAGTAAACAAACAATGGGGATCTCTCGAGATACTATCTCGTAGTCCCAAAGTAAACACACAACAGTCTCAAGAAAGAAATCTACAGTTCTATTCAAGGATAAACGGGAATTTCAATTCTAAACATGCTATACAGAATCTAAGTAAGCAATTTAAGTAGATAAGGCAGTTAAGTCACATAGTCATGCTTTCTTAAGAGAAACAGGAACTTCAAGTACAAGTAATTCTCAATTTAAAGATAACACATATATTTACTTAATGAAAACGGGGTGTTTTCAACAATTAAAACATGTACGCACTCATAACCTCATGTATACGACATTCATATAGCAATAATACCAAAATTCTAAGGAGAGTTTTCCCACACAAGGTTAGGCAAATCACTTACCTCGAACCAAACTCAAATCAATTTGAAATCACACTCTTTCAACAAGTATCAAACTCCGAGTGGCCCAAATCTAATCAAATCAATTTCATAATGTAAATATAACTACAAACAACGATTTTAGCTAAAGGAATCGAAGCTAAGGTAATAAAATAGGAAAATGCCTAAAAGTCTTCCCTGGATCCACATCTCGGAATCAGTTAAAAGTCAAAAATTATGAACACCATTCACTCATGAGTCTAACCATACCAATATCACTCAAATCCGATACCAAAATCTCGATTAAAATCCCAAAATTCGGCCTAGAAACTTTTCTCAAATTTTCCCGTACCAAATCTGAAATTAAATGATAAAACCAACAAAAGATTAATGTATTAGAACCAAATTAGAGTTAGAATTCATTACCCAATCTTTATTCTTCAAAATCTCTCCAAAACGCGTCCTCCACCTAGCTCCAGTTTGATTTTTAGAGTTATAAACTCAAACCCTCGATTTCTCTCTTTTCTGCCTAGCGATTTTTGCTTCTGCGAGGGGTTAACCGCACCTGCAGTCCCGCTCATGCATCTCCTACTCCGTACCTCTGGAATTTCATTAAAAGGCCAAATTCCGCAGATGCGGCCCTTTAGGCATAGATGCGGTTCTACTTCTATAGTCCTTGGACCGCATTTGCGACCACTTCCCTTTTGCCATACACTGCACTTGCGATTACCTGACCGCTTCTACGGCACTGCACCTGCGGTCCAAACTCTGCATGTGCGAAACAAACAGGATCAGCAAGATCAAAAATTTTGCACGTCCAGTTTAACTTCCGTTAAGCATCCGAAACTCACTCGAGTCTCTCAGCACCTCAACCAAACATGCCAATCAATTCTAAAATATCATACGAACTTAATCCAATCCTCAAATCACCTCAAACAATGCTAAAACCATAAATTACCCTTCAATCCAAGCCTAATGAACTTGAAATCTCAAGAATTCTACAACCGATGCCAAACCCAACCAAACTATGTCGAATTGACCAAAATTTTGCACACAAGTCACATTGACCCCGATATCAACTTTCGGCATTTCAAGCCTAAATATACTATGGATCTCCAAAACATAATCCGAAGAAGCCACTTAGCCCGAAATCACCTAAATGAGTTAATGGAATCGACAGAATTCCATTCTGAGGCCATCTTTACACTGTTCTAACTACGTCCCAAATTTTAAACTTAAGCTCTCATTTAGGGACTAAGTGTCCCAAAACAGTCCGAAACTCAAAAATGAATCTTCCCAGCAAATCACAATAATTAGAAATAAATAGGGGTAAAGCAGTTAATAGGGGATCGAGGCGTAAATTCTCAAAACATACGGCTGGGCCGTTATACTTTGGCATTGGAATAACGAACATGATTACAAGCCAACCAGTAATTAAACTCAAAGTCATAATTTTCAAACCTATTATGCTACTGCTATTGAAACTAAATGATTTTCATCATATTCATTAGCAAGACATAATTTATTCTAGCTATTATGAGTAGCAAACTACAATGTGTTGAATATGTTTTTTTATCTTTTTGAATATTTAATCTTCTATAGACATTATTTTTGAGTCCTAACTTGGTTAATATCTTTTCACTAATGTGTTATATATATATTTTTTTTGTCTTTGCTTAGTCTTTTTACGCTGCTGTAGAATAGTTGATATATTTATATTCTTTCCATCTTTAGTTTTCTTAATTCATCGTCCTTTAAATAGTTAAAATATCTAGGTAGTTTTGCTAAGTCCTATAATAGTATGTATGTTATTGCATTCTACTTCTACTAGTAACTTTTACATGATATTTTAAAATATAGTAAAAATTAATCGATCAGTACCGATATCGAAGAGAAACCAATATGATTGAGATGGTTTCAAAAAGTCTAATTTAGGTTAAATATAATAAAATAACTGAAAAATTGGTATGGTGCAAATTTTGTAAAATAACTCAACGAACTGAACCATTGATACCCCTAACTATATTAAAAGCATAAAAGTCCTATCGAAATGACATTCGCCTTTTTTACCCTTCGTAAGTGTATTATATGTTCGATATAATTATAATTTTAATAAATATTTTCTTCAAAATAAAAAAATAAATAATGTAATTATCGGCTACTTACGCAGAGTTTACCTCGTTCGGGATTCTTTCCTACAGGTTTTACGTCCCCTTTGTATCGGTTTTGGATTCCAGTTCCATTGTCTCTTTGGTCTTAGTTTAGGACTCAATTTCTTCTTAGTTTACTGACCGTATTAGGCTTGTCCCTTTCGTTTCTTCTCATTATTTTGGAATCAACATCGTATTAGGATTGTCCCTTCCATTTCTTCTCTTTGTTTTGAAATCAATTTATGTTTGAGTTAAAACAATAAAGAAGCTATTATTCTATATTCTTTATCACAAACTCGCGTCCCCATAGCAAATTTATTTGTCACTTGCGGTTAATTTCTATCTTGTACTATATTCTTAAAATAATGTAATATTGATTGATTCATACATTATCACTATTAGCCGAATGATTGCATCGAACCAATCAATCTTTTTAAAATTTTCCCCTCTATTCTATTCCACTGTGCCTTACAAATAGTTATATGATTGTTCCTCGGATCTTCCCCTTCCAATCTACATTTAGTTTCTTTTTTCCATTCTTTTGTTGGTTTTTGTTTTTGGTGAGTTTTTGATTTTGATGTTACAACTGTTGTTTGATAATTAATAATCAATAAACAACTCTAAATTGGAAGTTTGCAATTGTGATTTTTGTTATAATGTCTCATATATGATCATTAGTTTATGTCTCATACATGATCATTGGATTAAACTCAGGAGTGTTATACATATTATTTGGATCGTTGAATTCATCACATAAAATTGGTTAGGTATTCTAACTCGTATCAAGTTAATAAGCATCATACTTTAAGTTTTTCTAGGTATTCTGACTACTCTGTGTTCAACACCCCTATCTGTCCAACATGAGCCTATTTGACCAAATTCTCAAAAGTTATTTTTATGTTTTGAGCTGTTTAAGCTTCCAATAGTATTTCTTACTCATTATTGCATAAATAAATTTATATTTAGCTTATTAGAAAAACTTAATGAAATTGTAGTGACGTAAGTATAGAGATCTCGAATAAATTTAAGTTGAAAATATTAACTAAGATAGCAGAGGACTTCTACTATTATTGTTTATTCTTTTGTTAGAGTTAGCTAAATAGGATCAACAATTATTATTTTTTGGAACTTACACACTTACTTTGACTTTTATTTTATAACTCAAACATATTTTGATAATATAACATTTATATGACTTTTAAAATTATGTGTTTATTAAGACAGAATACACGTGCAACGTGCGTATCCTAAGACTGGTTTAATAGAAAGAGAATGGATAGCGATGTCACGGCCCAGATTTTCTACCCTCGGGAGTCTTGATGGCGCCTACTAGTGAAAGCTAGGCAAGCCAACTATTCCGATTCAATTACCCTTTTTAGATTTTAATTCCTTGACAATTTCAAAACAACATATCAAAAGAAGCGGAAATAATAATAACAAAAGCAATGCAGGAGACGAAATTTGATAGTATAACTTAATACAAACTGCGGAAGTCTAACTATAGCTCTACCCAGAATTTGGTGTCACAATGTCACGGACCATCTACGAATACTACAAATAAGGTCTGAATAGAAATACACGAGCCTGTCTCTGAATAAGTAAAAATAAAAAGGAAATGATAGACGGGGACGCCAAGGCTTGTGGATGCCAAGGCTTGTGTACGCCAGCAGGACTACCTCGGGTCGCCTGATGGACTGAAAGCAGCAACCTCACTGTGGTCCAAAAGCTGGAGCACCGGGATATGCACATAGTGCGAGTGTAGTATCAGCAAAACCAACCCCATGTGCTGGTAAGTGTCTAGCCTAACCTCGGCGAAGTAGTGACGAGACTAGGACAAGACTACCAAATAACCCTCTGTAGTTATGTCATATACATCAAGTAATAATGACCGAAACTAGCAGTTAAAGATGGAAATGGGGAAAACATGCTGGGAAAAAATACCATGTACAAACATAAATTTAGTAAAGAAACATACGGAACACCAGATGTCAATTACAAGCAAGAATAAGGAAATCAATGGCAAGTGCACGGCATCACCTTTCGTGCTTTTATTCTTATCCTCACCATAAGAATCAATATAATCGGCACGGCATCACCCTTCGTGCTTTTACCTCACATAATTATGGCACGAAATTATCCTTCATGCATTATCACTCATATCATGGCACAACATTGTACATCATGCGGCACGACATCACCCTTCGTGCTTTTACCTCACAATATCGGCACGACATCACCCTTCGTTCATTAACACTCTCAAAATCACGCACGACATCATCTTTCGTGCTTAACACTCTTCCTCACCCAAGCAACAATCACAAAGCAATTTGGGCAAGGGAATCAATAATATCATAATAGAATCTCGGCAAGGGAACAATAGTATATCAATAATATCCCGGCAAGGGTAATAATATCATGAGTAATAACATCCCGGCAAGGGAGATAATATATAAAGCAATAACATCCCGACAAGGGAGATAATATCATAAACCTCTTCTCTTTTCCACAATTACTTCACAACTCAATTCTCAACTTGAGCCAATGCTATACAATGTTCAACTGCAAATAATACTTCTACAAGCCTTGTTGAACAGTAGAAATCATCATATAAAACATGAACAATATGAAACGGAGTCACATCAATTATAGTATAATCACGGGCATGCTTGACACCGACGTATAGATACTCATTACCACTCCTATACGTCGTACTCAACAATTAACACATAGAAAATAAGACACAACTCCTAATCCCTCAAGCTAAGGTTAGACCAAACACTTACCTCGATGCTACGAACACAATTCAACCCTCAATTACCACTTTACATCTTGTTTCCACCACCAATTCGCTTATATCTAGCCACAATTTTCTTAATGATATCAATAAATGCTAAATGAATCAATTCTAATGCATAAAATAGATTTTATAAAGATTTTCCCAAAAGGTCAAAAATTGACCCCGGGCCCACATGATCAAAACCCGAGGTTCAAACCAAAACCTGATTACCCATTCACCCACGAACCCAAATTTATAATTTGTTTTAGAATCAGACCTCAAGTCGAGGTCCAAATCCCCAAAAATTGAAAATCCTAAGTTCTACCTAAAATCACCCAATTTCCCATGAAAAACCCTTGATTTTGAATTGAAATCATGTAAAACGATTTTATAGATTGAAAAAAGTGAGTTAGGAACGACTTACAATCAATTTGGAGAAGGACTTTTCTTTAGAAAATTGCCCAAGAGAGCTTAGGGTTTGAGGGAGTTTGAAAAATGAAGAAAAATCCGTCTAAGTCCCAATTAACTGGTCACAGATGTCACAATTGTGACAAGAGCTTCGCTATTGCAAAGCTCGTAAATGCGACCAAGGCCTCGCATTTGCGAATCTGGGCATTTTCTGCTAACCTCGCAATTGCAAACAAGTTCTCGCAATTGCAATATTGGTCCTCCCCTGATGACTTCGCATTTGCGAAAGGGGTTTTTGCAATTGCGAACACTGGAAGGTTGGGCTTTCATCGCAAATGTGAGCTCGCATTTGCAAGCCAGGCTTCACAATTGTGAAGCCTGCAAACCTACAACACACCAGTAGTTTTCCTAAGTCCAATTCACTCTGTGGCCTATCAAAAACTCACCCAAGCCCTCGGGACACCAAACCGAACATGCACACTAACTTAAATATCATATGGACTTACTCGTGCGATCAAATCATCAAATTAACATCTTTAACAATGAATTTAGCATCAAAATCAATGAAAAATCTCAAGAACTCTTAAGTTCAAATGTAACATCCGAGGGTCTGATTCACGTCATAACAAGTCCGTTTCTTGCTAAATTTTACAGGCTCAACTTAAATACCATATCAGACTTGTACTAGGCTCCAAAACCAAAATACGGGCCCGGTACTATCAAATTCAAACACATTTAAATTTTCAAGAACTCTTATAATTTCAATTAAATTATTTTCTTCAAAAACCCGTTTCTCGGCCTTGGGACCTCGAAATACAGTTCCAGGCATACGCCCAAGTCCCATACTTTCATACGGACCCTCTAGGACCGTCAAATCACGGGTCCGAGTCTGTTTACTCAAAATGTTGACCAAAGTCAACTTAAATTTAAATTTTTAAGGCGAAATTAGCATTTTATCAGATTGTCACTTAAAAGCATTCTAGATATATGCCTGGACCATGCACACAAGTCAAGGTGCGATAAGAGGAGGCTTTTAAGGCCTTAGAATACAAGATTTAATTTTAAAATAAATGATGACCTTTTGGGTCATTACAAATGACCTAACCGATCATTTTTCTTTCTAGATCCCCATTCCCCTAATTAAGACTTCCCATATGTGCTTTTACTATTTTATGACTTGTTGGGATGGTTGGTTCGAGTTTGGACGGGTTCAGGTTGAAATGAGAACACTTAGTTCCTTAATAGAGGCTTATAATGGTTAAGTTTGAGTTGTGTCAACTTTTTGAGCAAATGACCTCAGAACTGAGATTTGACGGTCTTAATAGGTTTATATGATGATTTTGGACTAGGGCATATGTTCAGATCCTGGAGGAGATACCAAAGGCCTCTGCCCTTCCATCCCTTGGATAGATAGAGAGGGAGGGCAGAGCTTTTGGTTTTTTTATGTTGTCAAAGAGTTGAACGGGGCTTCGGATGACCCATGAGAATTTCGGTGCTTAATATTTAAAGTTGGCGCATTTAAGGCTTTCAATTTCTTTAAGTTTGGTTTAGAGTAGGTTTTGTTGTTATCGAGGTTCGTTTGAGATTCTATGCCTGAAAATAATTTCGTGTGATAATTTATAACTTGCATGTCAAATTTGGTGTCATTTCGAGTAGCTTAAATGTAATTCGGTGCATTCGGAGTAAATTAGAAAAACTTGAAGTTCATAAGGTTATTCAATTTGGTTTTGGGGTGAGATTATTAATTTTGATGGTTTTTACGCATTTCGAGGGTTCGAGCAAATCTGTTTTATATTTATGAGCTTTTTGGTATGTTTGATCGCGGCCCCCATGTAGGATTCGGAGGGTCAACAGAGCTTGATTGCTCTTCGGAGAAGAGCTGAAGGGGCTGGCATCTGATGCATTCACACTCGTGGTGGGGATGATCGCAGGAGATGCACGATGTATTGTTCACAAAAGCGAAATGGAGGGGATTCAACGAGGTCCATAGAAGCGACACATTATCTGTAGAAGTGAACTCGTTTCTGCGATAGGGGTTAATACGATCGTATGCAATAATAATTACCCAACTATGAATCGCGGTTGAATCCACTGGGAGTTATGAGGGTTGTTAGAAGTATATGTTTGAAGTAAGCAAATGGTTTATCTAAGATTGCACTTCCATTACAAGGTTTTGTTGTCTATTTATACTGTTACTATAATGAATTTTAGCTAAAGAAATTAGATAAATATTTTTGAGGTTTTTCCAATTGGATTTAAGTCCTAGGGAGGTGGCCATAACCTAGGTGTTTGCCTAATGGGATAAAGATATTTATACTTATTTTGTTGATTGGGTGTATTTCAGTTATCAAATCTACGTTACCCACTCAATACCTCTCGGTCGGAGAGTGATTTTATCCAATTTGAATTTCGCAAGTCCAAATAGGTATCAAACAAAACAATTGATGAGATCTCAAGTCAGGTTTTTACTATCTCTAGTTTCAATCCTTTAATTAGGTTAATCAATCTCTCGCAATATAGGCAATTCCTTTTTATCCAAACTATCCTTGACTAGGTCTCTCCTTTTCAAGTAGATGCTAAGTCAAATGGGCATGAATCAATATTTGCAATCATTAATTCTAAAATTGAAGCATGAAATAAGCTAAATAATCAACACCAAATCATAAAAAAGCACTAAATTAATTACGCATAAGGTTTACACACAGACCCAACGCTAATAAAAGTCTAGCTACTCATAATGGACATTTCACAAAATAAAGAAAAAAAGCTAATTAAACTCATAATGGAGGATTAAAATGATAAAATCAAATGTTAAAATACTAAAATAAGCTAAAACTTCCAAAAATAGCTAAAAGAAATGGCTACAACAGCTTTATATGTTCAAACTTGACCTAATTTTGTGAAACTTATTTATTTATACAAAACAAAAAATCACAAACAAAAATACCCTTCGGGAGGTTATACGGTCACACAATTCCATGTGCGATGCAGGAAGGTGAATTCAGTGACTGCACATTTCTGGATTGCGGCATGAGGCAATCTCTACGGCCACACTTCGCAAAGGGTCCTAGAGTTGATCTTTATGCATATTTTTTGATTTTTGACTCTTTTGCCAGTTCTACGGGTGCAAAATTCATGTGCAGTCTGCATATTGCTGAAAGTTATATTAGATTTTTCTTCTTCGTTTCTGGCCGAAGAATTCCTTCTGCGGACCGTACATTTGTTCTTTTGCGCACTTTATTGCCTTGTACTTTGGAACACTCCTATTTAGTCGGATTTCATCTCGGGAGACCAAACTTCTAGCATTCATGCAATTTTCACAATTTTATTAGTTTCGGGAACACAATTCTATACTTTCGAACTAAAACAAAAGCTAAAGGTGCTAACAAGCAGTCAAAATCCTTACTTATCAACTCCCCCAAAATTAAGTCTTTTCTTGTCCTCAAGCAAATAATTAATTCCCACCTCCAAAAGTGAAGGGTCATTTTAGTGAATCAAAGATGAGCCATCCATAAATCAGTTGGGACCAACAATTAGCCATGCTACGCATGTATTATTAACAAGACGACAAATTAAACATTCATGCACATATAGTTCTAATGTGACATTTGAGCTTCAATAATTTACTCATCAAAGACTCTTGATCTATCAGGTAGGTCATGGTGGACTCCAAACTCCTCCTCCTATACTTTCTATTTGGCTAGCTCACTTAAGAAATTTAGCACTCAATCTAAATATTTATGAAAGGTTCACTCATCTCTCTCAAGAAAATGTCACAAGTACGACTTCAAGTACCATAGGCTTGCATGTATATCGCCCTTAATGTAAGCTCATTCGGTTTGAAATCAAGTAGAACTTCTTTCGGGATGTAATGAAGGTTTTTGGGGTAGTGTAGGATACTGTATGGGTAAGTGGTTACACTTTTCCATAAGCACTACATCTTTCATTTCTCAACTCATACTTTGCCAATTCTTAGAGGCACTTTCTTTTCGTTGGGGACTAGAGATACTTAGAATCACTCATTCTTTACCTTTTCATTCTTTTTCTCCCTTTTTGATTTCTCCATGCTTGGGATCATTACCTCTTTTTGAATCCATTCAACCCTTCCACTTATTTACATTTTTGTACTTTTTTTATTTTCTTTTCTTACCTTCTCTTTTCGTAGAGATCATTTGTTTTCTCTTTTTGAGCCTTGATACCTTTTTCAAGTTCCTCATCTCTCCCCCAAACTTACATTTTAAGCCTTTTGTTTCACAAGAATATTAAGGAAAGTTCAAGTGCCAAGAGAGGGTCACGACAAAACGGGTAAAAACTTATAACATAGTTATGAAATGAGAAAGACTAGAGGCTCAAAAGGGGTTGACTAGGGATAATGACATTGGTTGGCAATAGAAAACTCAAACTTGCCAAGGAGATCCTATAATCACTTTTCAAACCAAGCAAAACTTTTGATTTCGCCTTGAAACACATTCGGGGCAAGTTCTATACATTTTATACTGATACTTGGACTAGCAACAATTCACCTAACCCCTCACGCAAGCGGATTGTAAAATAGGACAGAGTCAAGGGCCCACAATGACCATATTCAAGTTTAAATATCACTATGATCCAATTAAACCACTCGATGATTGCCAAAGTCAACACAAGAGTCACAAAGTCACTAACTATAGCTATTTCTTTCAAAAACCTTGTCTTTAACCATAATCACGTAGTTAAGTGTGTTGGTGCCAATCGAAGTATGGTTGACTCTTTGAGCATGACTTAATTAGGTATTTTTATTCATTACTACTACTATTATTACCTCAATACAAAAACGGACTCATTCCCTTAAGAAGGTTGTCATGGCATCCATTATTGGGACGAGTCACCTGGTTCGCACAACAACTACTTTTGGAAAGAATTGTGGCACCAAGAAAATCAAAGGCTTATTATCTACTAAAATAAAAAAAGAAGTTACTAAATCAAACAAAGAACTAATAAAGAAACAAAAATAAATAAGATAATAAGCAAAAACTACTGAAGATAGAATGAATATACATAATGAGAAAAGGAGAGAATATATACATAATAAGATAAGAGAAAATAATGTCAAGTTATTACATGCCAAATGTCTCAGAATGTATCAAATATAGTCAATAAACTCCACCCCCGAACAAGATAAGCATTGTCCCCAATGCTTAACAAAATAAGAGTAAAAGAGGGGAAGGAGTAAGAAAACTCCCTATGCCTCTAGAAATGTCATCACACTCAGGATCAACCAACTGAATCTCATCATCCTCAACTCTAGTTGTGGCTCGGTTGGCGAACATCCCACATACTACCTCAACAGTGTCGGTAGCAAGGTCTAGCTCTTCAGACTAGCCAGCCGGTGCCACCAGTGCAAATGGTGCTATAGGATTTGGGACAAAATGGTCTGGGTCAAGTAGTACGTTAGAGGGGAGATCTCTGGATTTTACAAGCCTGGACACCTGATTCCAGAGCTTGTCCATTGACTTCTTGCTGGCCTAGGACTTTCTTATCTGCTTTACTTCTTTTCTCATCTCTTCGTTCATTGACCCGTGTTGTACCAAGGTAGACATAATAGTGTTCTGGTTCTCTAGGAGCTTCTTTAATGTCTCTTCAACTATTGGGGGGAACTGAGGTGCCTGAACAGAAGACTGCGATTCTTTGTAGTGGCTGTCTGCATCCAGTCATTGAGGCTTGCCAATGTTTGGAAGACCTACAGCATAGAAAGTGAGGTAGTCGGCATAGGCACTGGCTTCAAAGATGAAGTGGGAGCTATGGCAAGAACTATAATAGGGGTTGTAGATGATGGCGGAGGCATAGCTGCGGCAGTGGAGGAAGGCTCGACCGACGTGGATGGAATATTAACTATTAGGAACTATGACCACTGGCTCATCAGGCTGGCCTGTTGTGGTAGAAGGCTTACCTTTACTTTTCGGGTTGTTCGTATCCATCAGTGAGTACCAAGTAAAAGGCTTCTTCACCTTTACCGTTGTGTCATAATCCCTCGGCTCTACCCATACATCTGTAAGATATTCTGCAATAGTGTGTAGGATGAGTTATCTTGTCGAGCAATCACTGAGATGTTGGCCAACATCAAGGAACCCACATTGATAGGATACCCGGACATAATAAAAGCAACCACAACTGCCCAAAGAATTGGAAGGTAAGTCTCATTCTGGATCGGGTCAAGTCTGCTCCGGTGGATAGGAACCCAGCGGCAATTTATGGTGGTGGTGGCCTTTGTGCTGCTAGAATATCCCTAACCAAGGTCGGGTTGTGTCTCCCAATGCATACTTCTCCATATATTCCTTTGGCTTAACATCTTCGAATCCCAAGTGTGTGTTGAGTGTATACTGATCAAATATCACTTTTAGGTTACGTAATTTAATCATTTTTATCCAGTTTTTCATGTGAGCCACATTTACATAGAATTCACGAACCAGGTACTCTTTGGCATCCACTACACTTTGTGTGAACCACATCCAACCCTTGCATTCCCAAAACTGTCTCTACACTGCAAGGTTGTAGCTCTCCAAATCTTTCAACTGAAAAACAAGAGTTAGTAACCTCACTGGACACCACGTACTAAAGCTGGTGAAGCCGGCCAGGTTGACTAAGCTGTCCTCCCAAACCTCTTTCATCTTCGATCTTTCAAAACCAACTGCTATTAGCATCTGCCCCTCTGCCATCATTGGGGATATCTTGAACAGGTGTATCATGTGCCTCAAGGACAGGTGTAACTGATGGCTTAGAAGACTGAGTAACACCATTCGATTCCTCGAAAGTGCTATGAGATGAGGAACGCTTGTCCTAGAGTTGGTATCTCCCTTGTGTCCTTGACTGTACGATCGACTGCTTCTAACGGGACATAGGAGCTTATGTCGGAGAGATCTGCACCTCTCCCACTACTAGCTATAGCTTTCTTTGTAATTGTCTTTTGTTGGCCAAGAGGCAAGGCACTCTTTCCTCGACCCCGAGAAGGTTTAGCTGTCCATTTAGATGTGTCACCTCATCCCCTAGATTGAATCATTTTCTGTATCAAGCAAAGGTGATTGTTAGTTGCAATTCAATGTTCAACCATACCCAGGAGACATGCAAGTAAGATATAAACTAGAAGACACAATGAGGGTACACAGTCAAAGCATGCTTGTAGGAAACTAGATATGCAATCGACATAATTTTCTTGCAGTCGCAGATGATGACTTGTTGAGCGCACAATTTTGTTTTGCAACCACAATATTCGAGTGTAGTCCGCACAATTCCACTTATGGCTGCACCTGTGAAAACCAAAAAATGCCAACTCTCTGATGATAGAGAATTGGTCAATGTGCGGACGCAACACAATCTACATGGTCTGCACAATTACACTTGAGGCCGCATGGAGTCTCAAAGTAGGGACTCTCTAATGATAGTAAAAGTGCATATATGCGGCTGCAATAGGAATTCTGCGTTCTGCACATTTTACCTTACGACTGCAGATCACTTCTTCACTAATGCTACCCTAATATCAATTTCTGTAGACCGCACAAATTCAGGTGCAATTGCAGAATATAAAAATTATGAACAATTCAGTTATTTCATTCTAGGTTTTTCAATCTGGTGCACAATTCAACATGGAAACATCATAGAAGCATGAAAATATTTTAACCCATTCCCCATAAAGCATGCATTAGTTAACCCATTACAGATTTACCCCCACATGCATACACTAATTGAATTCTAATGACAAGTGGCCTAAAAATTACTAAAAATGTACAAATTAAAAGAAAAAGATTAACAAGAAATTTAAGCATTCTAGATGAATGAGTGTAATGAGTGACTGATTAAGGATGTTGCGTGTGTGACAGATGAAATCACCAAGAAATTTCAAGAGGACACTATTTCTATGCTCAGAGAGTGAAAAACGTAACAAATGCCCTTGTTCCTCTATTTTTACTAGTTGGTTGGCTAAGGGAAAGAAGAGCGAGTGTGGCCGCACAATTTCATGTACGGTCCGCACTTTGTTACCTGGTGAATTTAACTCAACATCTCATCTATGGTCCGTACAATTTTTATGTGTAGCCGCAGATTTCATGTTGCGGCTTCAGATTTCCTTTTGCGGTCGCAAATCAATCTTTTCTCTGACAGACTAAACTTCATAGAGTTCACATTTTCAACCTTTCATTTGTGTGGTCCGCAAGATATTTGTAAGGCCGCATTGCACTTTTGTTGCAGCAACCATAAATGTGTGGTCCGCACAAATCAGTTGCAGTCCGCAATTCATATAACACTTAGCCAAATTTTTATCCACAATTCCTGTAACTCACACTCAGTCCTATAGCACACTTCAAATCAAGTTAGCAAAATAATAACACCTAATTAAAAAAGAGAAAAGAAAAAGAAACATGAGTTACCTCCCAAGAAGAGCCTGATTTAATGTCGCAGCACAACACATAATACCATCAATTGAAATGAATGGCTGTCACGACGTGACTATATCTAAAGTTTTCCAAGTAGTGCTTCACCTAATGACAATTGACTTGGAATACTTCATTTTTTTTTCTTCTTAAAGTCCAATGCACCAAAAAGTGTCACACCCAAAATTTCAAAAGGATCACTCCATTTAGACTTTCGCTTCTCGAAAAAATCACTCCGTTTAGACTTTAGCTTCCCGCGAAAAATCCTCAACTTTTAGTTAAACAACAATACAAGATTGCCCACCTTGAACTCTTTGTTCCAAATGTATTTGTGATGAAGATATTTAATATGTTCTTTGTAAGGACGAACTTGCATAAGCGTGGTACCAGAACTCATCCAATTCATTCAAATATGCAACCCTCAAGTTAGAGGCTACATCCCAATCAAGATTCAACTTATTTAGAGCCCACATGGCCTTGTGCTCGAGTTCCACCAGAAGATGACAAGCCTTTTCGAACACCAAATGGTATGGCAACATTTCTATAGGTATTTTGTAAGCCATTCGATAAGCCCAAAATGCATCATCAAGCTTCTTGGACCAATCCGTCTGATTAGCATTCACTGTTTTGGATAAGATACTCTTTATGTCCCGGTTGAAAATAACCACTTTCCCACTAGCTTTTGGGTGATAAGGAGTCGTGACTTTGTGAGTAACACCATACTTGCTAAGCAAGGTGTCGAAAGCCTTGTTGCAAAAATATGCCCCCCATCGCTTATAATAGTACGTGGAGTAGCAAACCATGTGAAAATATTCTTCTTCAAGAAAGCCAACACACTTCTTGTGTCACGACCCAAAATCCACTAAGGGTCGTGGTGGCGTCGGACACTGCCGTCAGGCCATCCAACTCAAATTACTTAATTAAATCTCATTTTTACACTTTTGAAATCCAGGATTTTTCCTTCATTATTAAGAAATTTTAAAGGATATAGTTTCAAATCAAATTTACATGTTGAATAGTTAATACAATACTTCAAACCATCCCAGAAACCCGGTGTCACAAGTGCATGAGAAACTATCCATATGGAAGATAAAATACAACATATGTCCGAAATACAGTGGACAGAGAATAAATAATAAGAAAACACTGGAAGGAACTACACTATCTGTGAGTCGTCTCGAACAATGCAGCTCACCTAGTCCCAGAGTCATCCATGCTGCTACGCTCAGCAGGCTGCTAGTGGTGTATATACCTGTGCAACAAAAATGTACAGAAGTATAGTATGAGTACGTAATCAAGGTGTACTCAGTGAGTATCCCGCCTAATCCAGAAGGAGTAGAGACGAGATGGTCAACTCTGACACTCTCTAATAGTCTAATGATTATTTATCCTTAATATACATATTAAATAGTGGATTTATATTTTTAGACATGATGTTAATCCAGATATAGGAAACAAGTAAACACGTAATTCTTTCATAGAAAACTTCCAAGATTTCTTTTCAATATTAACACAATTATCTCGAGCCGTAGTGAGGCATGCAACAACTTAAATAAGTCCAGGCAGCGATACAAGCATGCACAAATCATACCGAGGCGACGGCCCGATCCAACAGAAATAAATGTGCACTTCTCTAGGGTCGACGGCGCACCTATAGATGCATCTATTAATCAACCGAGGCGTTCGGCCCGTTCGAAAATAAACACACACACAGAGACAATCAGTCAAGAAGTCAACATGGAGCAATTATCCAAGAAAGGCCAATTCTCTTTAATAATTTGAGAAAACGAAACTTAAGTCTTTTTAGAAATCTATTTATTAATTCAATGCGATCTATTACCCCCCTCGCGAATCATCCATGCGACGCGGTCAACATAAAATAAACAGTCACCCTACTCGCGAATCATCCATGCGATGCAGGTACACATAAGATACGTGCTTAGATAGCCAATTAGAATTTTATCGGGGAATAATTATCCAAATAAAACCAATTCTCTGTTTAACAATTCAGGAAATCATGGTTAATCTCTTTTTAAATTTGTTTACTAATCAAAGATGATTTAAACAATCCAAGTCATCGATGGGTTCATAATTTATTCAAGTATAACATGCTTTTGGGTCCTAGACTACCCGAACAATAGCATAATAGTAGCTACGCACGGACTCTCATCACCTCATGCGTACGTAGTCCTCACAAATAGGAGCACATAACCAATTTAACTCACCTATGGGGCAAATTCCCCCTCACAAGATTAGAAAGGAGACTCACCTCGCTCCGAAGATCCACAACCGGCATTCTACATTCTTCCGAAGACTTGCACCAGTGCACAATGCTCCAAAACTAGCCAACGATCATATAAATCCATTAATATACACTCAATTATACTTTAAAACCCATTTTATAAAAATTCCTAACCCCGAATGAAAAGTTGACAAAAATGTCCTCGGACCCACGTGCCCGGAATCCAAAATTTCTCGAAGATAAAGTTTACTCATGAACTCACGAACTCAAATATATGATTTTCTCTTAATTCCATACTCAAAATCATGGTCAAAATACAAGAACACTAATTTTCTAGGTATTCCTCTAACCCTCAATTTTCTACCCATTGACATGCTAAAAATCCATACATAATCAATGTATTTAACTCAAAAGTGATCGGGGTTACTTACCTCAACATTGACGACAAAATCCTCTCTTAAAGCTCCCCAAAAATTGCCCAAACCATGAAGAAATGGGAGAAATGAACTCAATCCCACGATTTAAAACAAGGTTCTGCTTCCAATCATTTCCGTTTCTGCGGAAGCCATGCCGCATCAGCGGTTCCGCTTATGCGGTCCAAAGGCCGCTTCTGCGGCTCCTTCCCATGCCGCCCTTTACCGCTTCTGCGATGCCCCTTCCGCAGATGCGGTTTCGCTTCTGCGGAATTTCGAACGCATCTGCGGTCCTCAAGCTTTGGGCCAAAAATCGCTTCTGCGGCTCCCCGTTTGCTTCTGCGGTCAACCAACTGCAGAAGCGAAAATACCAGATGACTTCAGCTCTCTTCCAAATTCCAATTTCGATCCGTTAACAACTAGGAATCCACCCAAGGCCCCCGGGACCCCAACCAATCATACCAACCAATCCCATAACACCTTACGGACTTCCTCGAAGCCTCAAATCACATCAAACAACGCTAAAACCATGAATCGACCTCCAATCCAAGCTTTATGAACTTTGAACTTTCCAACTTCTACTTTCGATGTTTAAACATGTCAAATCATGTCCGATTGACCTCAAATTTTTCACACAAGTCATATTTGATATTACGAACCTACTCCAACTTTTGTAATCAGATTTCGACCCCGATATCAAAAAGTCCACTTTCGGTCAAACTTCTCAATAACCTTCAAATTTCTATCTTTAGCCAAATGGCTTCAACATGACCTACGGACCTCCGAATTCACTTCCGATCGCGCTCCCAACTCTAGAATCACCATACGGAGCTACTCCCAGTCTCGAAATTCCACACGGACATTGATAACAATGAAATGCACTCCAAGAAAAACTTTAGAAATTTCTTCCAAAATGCTAACTTCCACAATAGGCGCCAAAACGCTCCCGGGTTATCCAAAACCCGAACCGGGCATACGCTCAAGTCCGATATCATCATATGAACCGGCTGGAACCTTTAGATCCCGATTCCGAGGTCGTTTACTCAAAAATCCAATCCTAGTTCATTCTTTCAACTTTAAGCTTCTCAAATGAGAATTTTCATTTAAATTTAACTCCGATCTTCCTGAATTTAAATTCTGACCATGCGAACAAGTCACAGTACCTGAAATGAAGCTGCTCATGGCCTCAGACTGCTGAACGATGCGCTAGGGCTCAAAACGACCGGTCGGGTCGTTACATCTTGCCTCATTATTGTGTAATGCAATGGCCTCAACCCATTTGGACACATAATCAACCGCGATCAAGATATAGGTATTTCTATAAGAACCCGCAAAAAGAATCATAAAGTCAATACCCCACACATTGAAAATATCAATCTCCAAGATGGTTGTGAGAGGCATTTCATTCTTCTTTTAAATTCCACTGGCCTATTGGCACTCATCACATCTTTTCATTAGCTTACTTGTATCCTTGTATAAAAGCCGCAACTAAGCACTTTGGCTGTCGTTCTTGCTCCACCATGACGACCACCATATGGTGAAGAATGAGAAGCTCCAATAATTTTACCTTGGTCTTCTTCCAGTACACATATTCTAATCACCCCATTCGTACAAATTCGAAAAGGTATGATTCATCCCAATAATAATCTTAACTATCCCATTTGATCTTCTTCTTTTGGTTTTAAGAGAAGTCATCCTGAATGATTACGCACACAAGGAAATGTGCTAGATCTGTAAACCATGGCACCTCTTTCATTGGAATAGACAAGAGTTGCTCATCGGGGAATGAGTCATTGATTTCAAGGCCATCATCCAGCCTCTTCTCCTCCTCCAAATGAGATAAGTGATCCATCACTTGGTTTTCACTCCCTTTTCTATCATAGATGTCAATATCAATCTCTTGAAACAAAAGCCCACATATCATCAACTGAGCTTTGAAGTCCTTCTTGCTCATAAGATAACGAAGCGTTGCATGATCCGTGTGGACAATGATTTTGCACCCATCAAGTACAGGCGAAACATCTTAATTGCAAATACAATAGTAATATGCTCGATATAGTTAACTTGGGCACTATTCATGGTCTTACTAGAATAGTAGACTGGATGAAATTTCTATTGGTGCATTTCCCCAACAGCTCCAACCACTACGTCACTTGCATTACACATGAGTTCAAAAGGGACACTCCCATTTGTAGCGGTGATGATGGGAGTAGTTGTCAACTTGAACTTCAACAATTCAAAATCTCTCAAGCAATCATCATTGAAGTTGAACTTAGCATCCTTCTCAAGAATCTTGCAATATGGGTTCACCACCTTAGAGAAATCTTTCATGAAACGTCGGCAAACCCCGCGTGGCCTAAGAAACTCTGCACACCCTTCACCGAAGTTGGAGATGGAAGGTTATAAATCACTTCAATCTTTTCTTTGCCAACTTCAGCTCCATTCTTTGAGATTTTGTGGCCAAGGACAATGCCTTCCTCGACCATGAAATGACATTTCTCCCAATTAAGCACCAAATTTGTTTCTTCACATATAGCCAGCACTTCATCCAAATTTGCAAGACAGCCATCAAAATAATCTCCAACCACCGAGAATTCATCCATGAAAACTTCAAGGTAGTCCTCCACCATGTCCATGAAGATAGCCATCATATACCTTTAAAAAGTCATCAGTGTATTGCACAAACCAAATGGAATCCTCTTGAAGGAGAAATTACCATAGGGAAATGTAAATGTTATTTTCTCTTGATCTTATGGAGCAATGAGAATTTGGTTGTAGCCTGAATACTCCTCAAAAAAGCAATATAAAGCATGGTCGGCCAATCTATCAAGCATTTGATCTAAAAAGGAAGTGGAAAGTGATCCTTCCTTATGACTTTGTTGAGATTGCGATAGTCCATACAAACCCTCCATTCGATCACTGTTCTTGTAGGAATAAACTCATTTTTGTCATTGGTGACCACCGTCATGCCCCCTTATTTGGGACACGTTGAATTGGAAAATTTCACAAACTATTGAATTTGGGTTAGACAACCCCGTCATCCAAATACTAGATAATCTCCTTCTTGACAACTTATTGCATAGCCTCATCGAGTCACCTTTGATGTTCAATAGATGGTTTGGATCCATCCTCTAACTTGATCTTATGCATAAAGTGGGGCTTATCCCCCGGATATCCGCCAATGTCCACCCAATTGCCTTCTTCCTTTTTGTATCTCCCCCAATATGGAATCTACCTGCACGTTAGTTAAGAAAGAGGAAAAAATAAATGGTAACGTAGAACAATGGCTAAGAAATTCATACCAAAGATGTGAAGGCAATGGCTTCAACTCCATGGTAGGAGGCTCTTCAATAGAAGGCTTTGTAGGAGGAGTTGTCCTATTTTCAAGATTTAAAAATAATCTGCGGGGTGCATAATTGTACGACCCCATTCTTTGCAAAGAGTTCACACATTCCATGAAGCTATCCATCTCGTCATCATCAAATTTGAGCAAGACAACTTCCAACATATCACCAACATTGATTGTAGCACTTGTTTTCATCAACAATAACATCGGTCACCAAGTATACAAAAGAACACACCTCATTGCTATTTGGTTGCCGCATGGACTTACACACATGGAAAACTACTTTTTCATCACCAACCTGGAAGGTAAGTTCTCCAGCTTCAACATCACAAAGATCCTTCACCATATCAAGTAAAGGTCTCCCAAAAATAAGCGACACTTCATAATCAACCTCACAATCTACAATGACAAAATCCATCGGAAGAATGAATTTATCGACACGAACCAAGACATATTCAATAACTCTAAAAGGTCGCTTCTACGATCGACCATTTGCAATCTCGTAGAGGTGGGTCTTACTTTCCTAATTCCTGAGGTCTTGAAAATTTAATAGGGCATCAAATTGATACTTGCCCAAAGATCACAAAGAGCTTTACCAAACTTGGAACTTCCAATTGTACAAGGAATCGTGAAATCACTGGGTCCTCCAACTTAGGATCCATTGAATACACAACTGCACTCACTAGTGTGTGACTTTGATAGTTTTAAAATTTGTTGACCATTTCTTTGTCACGAGATCCTTCATAAACTAGGCATAACCGGGCATTTTATTCCAAAGCTTCAAGTAATGGCACATTGATTGAGAGACTCTTCATTATTTGAATAAACTTCTTGAATTGTTAGTTTAGCTTGGCAAGTCTTTTCCATCATTTGCTTGACCATATTTTCAATACACCCCATTTCACTATTTAGAAGAACTTGGACCATGGGAAGGATATGGAGGCATTGTTTTTTGGTTTTTCATACATCGGGGACCTTCGAAAGCCCGACCCCCTGTTGTCTTGATTTTTGTTCCGTCCGACTTGATTTTACACCCCCCCTCAATTTCCTTGATTATTACCACTATAATTTTATTTATTATTGTTGTTATGACAATTCCCTTAATTATTGTTCCGGCTCCAATTGCCTTGATTTTTTAGAGGTCTCCATTGGTGTTGGGTTGGGTCTTGGAAGTTGTTTCTTTGCCCTTGAAAGTTAGTCACATCTTGAACCTCCTCTTCTTGTTTATTATAAGAATCTTCTTGATCAAAACCACTATCTTCTTGCACATAATTCTCCACTCAATTTTGTACTTGTGGACCCATGGTCCTTCTCTTGTTCACCATCATGTTAAATCTCTCTATGGCATTGACTTGCTTGAGACTTTGCACTTGATTTAGTTTCGCATTTTCTAGTTTTATCATTGTAGTTTTCAATTCAGCAATGGCTTGCCCATGGTCTTGCAACTCTTTGTTAAGGTGGATCATGTTTGGGTCACCTTGCGAAACATTGGCCCGTGATTGCCAAGGTGCTGACATTTCTACCATCTCATCCAAAATCTCACATTTCTCTGCATAAGGCGTAGTCATGAAGTTCCCGCTGGAAAGTTAATTCACTATACATTGGTTGGTTGTCTTAATCTCACGATAGAAAGTTTGTTGAATCATGTTCTCTATCATATTATTGTTGGGACATTCTTTAACCATTGTTCTATAGTGTTCTGTATCTCGTATAGTGGATCATTAGGCTCTTGCTTGAATACCAAAATCTCATCTCGAAGTGTAGCTATGTGCCCCGGAGAGAAGAAGTTAGAAATAATTTTTTTCGCTAACTCATCCCAAGTGTGAATGGAATGGTTTGGCAATTGTTCCAACCAATCTAAAGCTTTCTCCGGTAGAGAGAAGGGAAAAACCATAGCCTTAATTCATCCTCAGATACATTTATTTGTTTGCTCCCGAACAAGTATCCAAAAAACCCTTCAAAAGTTTTTAGCATTTTGAGTTGGAGCACCGGTGAAGAACCCCGTTGCTCAAGCAAAGTGATCATCATATTGGTGATTTAAAAGTTGCCCTACCTAATACGAGGACAAATTCATGAGGCACTCGGCCTCTTTTATTGGCTTGAGGATCAAGAGGAACCTCATCAACTTGGTCATCCTCGACGTCCATATCCCCCAAAGGTAAATTTCCAAGCTCATTTTTTCCTATGGTTGTACCTATGATTTCTCACACAAGTTAGTAACACAGAAGGAAAAGAAGATATCCCAAAAATACATTAAAATATATAGCTAACACCGTTTTAACTCTCCGACAACGGCGCCAAAAATTAATAACGTCCACAATATACCTTTATAGGAGATATGATACGGTCATATGCAATAATAATTACCCAACTATAAGTCAGGGTCTAATCCACTAGGAGTTATGAGGTGTGTTAGGAGTATATATTTAAAGCAAGCAAATGGGTTATCTAAGATTGCACTTCCATAGAAAGGTTTTGTTTTCCAGTTCTATTGTTACTCTACTGAATGGAAGCTAAAGAAAATAGATTATAGATAAATGTTTTTGAAAATTTTCCAATTGGATTAAAGGCCTAGTGTTCTGCCATAACCTAGGTGTTTGCCTAATGGGATAAAGACATTTATACTTATTTTATTGATTTGGGTATATTATATCTCTAAACTCTACGTTACCCACTCAATACATCTCGGTCAAAGAGTGATTTTTTCCAATTTTGCTTTCTCAAGTCCAAATGGATATCAACCAAAATAGTTGATAAGAGATCAAGTTGGGTTTTTATTGTCTCTAGTTTGAACCCTTTAATTAGGTTAATCAATCTCTCAATTAATCCAATTTCTTGTTAGCCAAGTTATCATAGACTACGTCTCTCTTTCTTACTTAGAGGCTAAGTCAAATAGGTATGAATCAGTATTTGTAACTATGAATTCTAAAATTGAAGCATGAACTAAGCTAAATAATCAACACCCAATCATAAACAAGCACTAAATTAATTACCCATAAGGTTTACACACTAAGGTTAGGTCACAACCCTAGTAAAAGTCTAGCTACTCATAATGGAATTTGCAGAAAACAAAGAATAAAAGCTAATTAAACTCATATTGGAAGATTAAAATGATGAAATCTAATGTTAAAATACTCAAATAAGCTAAAACTTCCTTAAATAGCTAAAAGATATGGCAGCAGCAGCTTTGTATGTTCAGAATTAACCTAATTTTGTGAAGTTCGTCTATTTATACAGGGCCAAGAATCGCGGACAAAAAGGCCCCTTGGGAGTTGCTTCCGCCGCACAATTCCATGTGCGGTCCGCATCTTTCTTCAGTTGGTAGGAAGGTGAGTTTTACGGCCTCACATTTTTAGACTGCGGCCGCCAGACAATCTTCTGCGGTCACACAATTCTTGTGCAGTCCACACTTTACAAAGTCTCCCGGACTTGGTTTTTTGACATATTCTCTGATCTTTGACTCTTAAGCCCAGTTCTATGGCCGCACAATTCATATAAGGTTCATACATTGCTAAAATTTCTACTAGATTTTTCTTCTTATTTGCGGCCGCAAATAGAATTCTGCATTCCGCAATTTCTTCTGCTGGCACAGAATTTTTTCTGCGGATCGCACATTTGTGCTTTTGTTCCCTTTATTATCTTGTGCTTCAAAACACTTATTTTTTAGTCAGATTTCATCTTAGGAGACGAAACTTCCAGCATTGGTATAATTTGTACAATTTCATTAGTATCAGAAACACAATTCAATACTTTTGAACTAAAACAAAAGCTAAAAGATGCTAATAAGCAGTCAAATTCCCACATATCAAGGGTCCGAAGATGCGGAGAGAGGTAGCCTGGCCATGGCCTCAGGCGCGCGAGGCGAGCCATAGAAGCGATCTCGCAGATGCCGGACTTGGCTGCAGGTGCAAACTATCATGAGTCTTGTGTGTTCCACTGATGCGTACAATCAACCACAGAAACGGCCCCGCTGAAGCAGCCTCGGTAGGTGCAAAAAATGATGGGGCAGTAAGGGTGCATTTATATCAGACTAGTTTCTTTTCTCTTATGTTCACTTGAGGCGGTCGATTGTGGAGCTCAGGGAGAGAGAAATTTCACAAATCATCGTGAGGTAAGTAATTACTACTTAACGTGAGTTTAATACATGGATTTTGGGTAGATTCTTAATATGTAAATCGTAAAAATTATGAGTTTTGTTGAAAACCTAGGTTTTAATTAAAATGGGATTAGACCACAAAAATTATTATGGAATTGAGTAGGAATTATATATTTGGATTCGTGAGGTTATGTGTAACATTTATCTTTAAAGAATTTCGGAATCCGGGCACGTAGACCCGAGATGAATTATTAGGAATCTTCCAATTCGGGTTGGGTAAATCACACTAATTGTGGGTTCTGCGTACCCATGAAGTGACGAGAGTCCCTGTGTAGCTATAAAATCATGCTTATGTCCGGGTAGCTTTAAGACTCCATCATGTAATACTTGTATTATTTGCACTCTACTTGTTAATTTAAGTGGTTAAATTACATTGAAACTTGATAAAGGATTTGTAAAGACAGAACTCCATCTGCTTTGAGTTTTGGGGGGTTACTTGACCATTGGTACAAATTGTGCCTCCTTGCGTATTAGTTTCATAGTAGCCACTAAATCGGAGTTTGTAGAGTATTCTGTCTTCTTGTGGAGCGGGCCGAATGCCTCGGAAGTATAATAGATACATCTATAGTTTGTGTTGGTCAACTATCGGCTGTGTACACAATATTTTGGATCGGGTCATACTACCTCGGCTTAAATCATGCGTGATAATGCTCGGAGTCTGATTACACTTGATATTATTTTTATGAATTGAGAAATTATAATTTACTCGATGGCCCGTATTTGTTGAAGTTGGTATGTGTTAATTGGAAATTTTAAATTGACTTTTAATTAAAGAATCATTGTTTGTTGTGTTATTATTATTCTTAATGATATATTCCATGCCTATTTAGAATTTATGTACTTTATCTATTGGCCCATATTAAGTGTCTATGTCGACCCCCCGTCACTACTTTTTCGAGGTTAGACTAGATACATACTGGGTACATGTCGTTTATGTACTCACGCTACACTTCTGCATTAATCATGCAGGATGAGAGGCAGGTGCATCTGGTAGTCATTCAGGCGTATACCCCTGTTACCCCGAGGCATAGTGGTGAGCTGCTCTCTGTGTTCGTTCTGCAGCACCCGCAGTCTCTCTCTTTTGCATTTACTTTCTGCTTATCTTATTCCAGACAGTAGCATAGGTGGTTTTGTATATTCTACTAGTTGCTCATGTACTTGGGACACCAGATTTTGAAATATTCTATTAGACACTTTATGACTTTGAGTATTAATTTCATTGCATTTACTCCCTCATTAGTTTATGTTTTACCTTCCTATAATTTTCCACTACTCATTTACTTATTAAATAAAAAAATTAACTACTTTGAAAATATTTAAAAAGAGCAAATATATGATTAGTTTACCGTTGGCTAGTGATGATGATATTGGGCGCCACCACGGTCTATAGAGGAAATTGGGCCGTGATAGAAGGTGTAGTATTTGTTATGCAATTTGAGGAAATTATATTTAGAAGATATATATGTTGTCTTCCATTGCAGAACCTAACATCTTCCTTGTTTAGTTGTTGGGATCTTTTAGGTAGAGTATGTTGTATAAATGCCAATTGTCAAAAAGGTCACTTATGAGAAGTTTGTTGAAACGGCAATATGATTATCAATTGGAAGTTCAATGAAGTTGATGGAATATAAAATAGTATATAATAACTTGATTGTGCCAGTTTGCTGTTATTCAAAAAGTTGGTGGAAGGATCTCCCTGGTATGGTTTGTTCAAGAAACTCCCTCTTGTCTGTTGAAAAGAAAACCTAGTGTTAGTGGGTGTTACATGTGGATTAGTATAGCATGACCCGATATTTGCAGATTCATAAAATAACCTCACTTAGTTTAGACTTTATTATTTTAATCACAAAAAAACAAAATGATTTTACATTTTACATAGGATCGGAAAACTATCGACCTAAATAACACCCTGCTATTGAATCCAAAAATTCTAACAATTCCCCAGGATTCAGGAATTATGATAAGGCGAGTATTGCTCATCAATCTGGAAAACCATGGTTTTGTAAAGATTTATTGTCAAGTCTTGGCTGCAAAGTTGTTCTTATAAAAAATTTGAATGAACAAAACGTAAATAATGGCACTAAAGGTTCTTATTTGTGCAAAATGCAAATCACCTTGTACCCGCGCCTAAGGTCGGCCAAGTAAAAAGTTAAGTTCTCTTGAAATGTACCTCCTTCGATAAAAAATAAAAAGATATTACTACTGTACTAGGAATTAATCGTTACTTTTTTGGCATGATAATTCGTATTTTTGAAACTATTGCAGAACTATGATTTTAAGGAACTTCTAAGTGTATAAGGTTCCTCCAAAGAAAATTAAGAAATGGATATCTAAAGAGGACAACTCGATGGACTAAGCTCTCGTTTGCGGGAGGTCCGACGAAGAACCGGACTATATCTGACTTTTTACCAAAGTCACTTAACGATATTTAAAAAAAAACATAGTTTGTGATACTTGTGGTTTGTTTCTTAACACACTACCTAGTTAATGTTTGCTATAGTTTTGATTCAAATTATTTATGTCTATATTTTTAAATTTTTATGTAAATCGCTCAAAAAGAAATTTAATAACATTAATTATAAAAATACTTATGTAAACTACATTATTTATCTGAAAGTAATATTTTGTAGAAATTTTGTAGACGAGGAGCAAATTTTGTAGTCAATATTTTTTTCAACATAAGATTGTAGTTTAATTGTAGTATAAATGTAGTAATTTTGTAGATACCCTTAAAAATAATACAACTTTGTATAATACTTAAACTAATTTGTCATTTATTTGTAGTATTTTTTGTAGAAATTTTGTGGATGAAGAGAAAATTTTGTAGTCAACATTTGTTTTTAATATAGATTATAGTTTAATTGTAGTATAAATGTAGTAATTTTATAGATACCATTAAAAACAATACAACTTTATACAATACTTAAATTGATTTGTAGTTTTTTTTGTAGAAATTTTGTAGATAAAGAGAAAATTTTGTAGTCAATATTTTTTTCAGCATAAATTGTAGTGTAATTGTAGTATAAATGTAGTAATTCTGTAGATACCCTTAAATATAATACTGCTTTATACATATTTAAAATGATTTATAGTTTTTCCCCCTCCCCTCAAACTGATTTGTATTTTGTAATTTTGTAGTTTTTCCCCTCCCCTTTCTTCATCTTCTCCATTCCTTCTTCTTCTCAAAAAATACTGAGATGAGATCCATTTTTTATAATCAAATTTTTCCAATTCAATTTTTTTTAGGTTAGTTTAATTGTTACTTTCTATGTTTAAATTAAAATAATTAAAATGGGTGAAATAATTTTTTTTTAAGAAAAAATTAAACTGTAAAAAGAAAGAAAGAAAAACTGAATTTTCCAAAAGAATGTAAACAAGAAAAAAAGTAAAAGAACAAAAAATGAGGAGGCAAAAATGGAGAATTTCATGGACAAAATATAGGCTTTTGTATAAAATCAATTAGAATATTTTGTTTCCTTATTTGTAGCGCGCCTATTTAGGAAGATTCAACTACTAATAATTAGTAATTAATGAATGGTATAAAAATTGTAGAAAAAATATGGACAGAACGGTTAAATTAGAAAATATGCACATATTTGATAATAAAGTTTCATATATGATATAGATAGAAAAAAAACCTCTTTTTTCATTGCACGTTTTCGATCGTACAATATCTGACCGATCCACCCGTTTGCTACTCCTGGGTACAACTAGTGGTCCATTACACTTACGCTTAAATAGTGGATGGGCCCGAGAAAATACATAAACATCTTTTTTGTAAATAAAAATGATGGGCCAATTCTTATATGGCTATCAACTCCTAGCTAATATGGGCTTAAGAGCTAGATCTTCACTTCTACAGAGGCCGATTTTGTCTTCGTTTGAAGAATTAAGAACAATTAACTCAAAAAGTTGCCCACACAACCGCTTAAACTAAATATAATTAGAGAATGTATAACATATATAAAATTCTTATATAATATATATAATCAATATACAATTTACATATACCAGGTAGAGAGAAAGTAAATAGTGAATCAGATTGGTTATTTGTGTAAACATCCTTTTTTGTTTTGAAGTTGAAAAACATTTCTTTCTTGACGTTTGGTTGAAAAAGAATATTGTTTTGAGAAAATCTATTTTTCAATTTTTTTAACAAAAGGCCATTTAAATATTTCCCCCCGTAATGACGAGATGGTGAAACAAAACATAATATTAAGGTCTTGAATTCTATGTTCTTTCTTGAAAGTTGGATAAGTTGTGAAGCTATAATTTTATAAAAGTATGATCAGCAGCAAATTTTTCTGTTTGCTGTTTCTTTGGTTGGGAAGCAGTTGGACATGTTTGAAGAACATGCTTATCTAATTTAGTTTACAACATTGTTTTGAAAAACTATAGCGATAATCAGTTCTCTTCAACACCCCATATCATGAGAAAATTAATATGGACCCTTCCATCCTTATGGTATAGGAAAATTTTGCTGCTAGTATAATATTTCCTCTAGCCTATCCCCCTGCTGCCCCTCCCCAAACCCAAACAACACAAACAAAAACAAAAACAACTTGCAATTCATCCGACGCATGAAGGCACATCTAAATAGCCACTTATTCGGCCACTTAACTAAAAATAACCGGCGAATGTATAATATATATGTGCAATTCATGTATAATATGTGTATAACTTTATATAATTATTGTATATATCGGCTAGAAAAAAGCAAAAAGTCAATCCGACCGATAATTTTTTTGTGTAAAGATCTCAAAGAAGAAGGACAATCTTGTACACGAAGCATCGCATGTTCACAAATTATATATATCACGGTTACAAAACCGTTCCCACAGACTGCCAAACCGTTGTCATAGGGATATTGGAACGGTTTAAAACCCGTCACATCCACCGGCGTACCCATAGGTCCACCGGAAAGATTCTTTCAACGGTTTGCATCGCCGTGACAGTAGATACGTCTATCGCAGTGATTTTCCCTTTCTCTGTTGAAAGGTTATTTTTTTCAATTGGAACGGTTTTAAACCTTTACTATATTGTTTATAAAATGATTTTTAACCATTACCATATTATTTAAAGCAACACTTATGTAAGATATTGCTACAGTTATGTTGGATATACCCACAGTTTCTTTATGCTATCATAACGGTTATATTTTATTTGGAATAGTTTATGGGATCTATTGCAACGGTTTACATTGTCTACTGGAACGCCATTTGTGTCCTATTGCAACTGTTCTGGTAGGCTATTGTATCAGTTCAGTTAAAACCAAAATATAGCACCTGTTATAAATAAATATTTATACATATAATAAATTATAATAACACTAAAATTTAAATACATCATAAAATGAAACTATTAATAATACAAAATTATCCATCAAGAAAATAATATCCATAAGGCAAATGTTCTACCCCATGAGTGCATAAATTTAGTACATTTCAAGAGAGAATAAGTTTCAAAAATATTGGTAACAAAAGATTCCTAGAACATTCATCTATAATAATTCAAAATTTATTTCAACTAAGGTTTAGTTCTTCATCGTCTTCATTATCCATTTCTTGATCTACTCCACTTACAAAAAAGGATAAATAAAGTTATTACCCAAGAGAATTTAAAAAGTTCAAGATCAATGTGTAACAATGAGATTACTATCTTTAACATTGCTGAAAATGCATGCATAATAAACTACATGCGCTAGGTGTGTGCATTCGAATCGGTTTATCGATAAATCGAATCGATTATTTGTTATCGAAATCGAAATCGAAAAAATAGAAACTTTATTGAAACGATAACGATAAGCATTGTACAAATCGATAATCGATAAGTAATAATCGATAAGGGTCAAAATCGAATCGATAAATCGAATGCACACCTCTAGACTGTAGACGCTTGTTAAATGAGTAATTACCTATTTGTGCAGATTAATATAACATACAAAATGTATATATATTCCGCTACTATTTTGAAAGCGGCTATACAATATTATTTTCCCTAATCTATACACTTTTCTTTACCCTAAGTCCCTTATCCTATTATTTCATCTACCACATTTAAGGAATGATTATATTTAAAGATCAAGGGAATGAAGTTCAAATTAATGGAAAACAGAATTAGCCGTAATGATGTGTTTTGTTTCGTTTTATTTTTTTTATACCGTTGGAGTGTTGGTGGCATACATTTGATCCCTTACTTTAGTTTTGTTGCATGTGCTTGTTGACACAATTTTTATATTATAAATGATGTTCGTCTTATTTTAGTTTCTTTTTGTCCATATTAGTTACGCGCGTTTATAACAATATACTTTTCGTGGAATCCCGCAAATTTTCTTATTGGTGTAATCGATAATCGAATCGATAAGCCCCCAAAATAGATAAATCGAAATCGAAAAAATCGAAACCTTATTGAAACGATAATGATAAGCATATGTACAAATCGATAATCGATAAGGGTCAAAATCGAATCGATAAATCGAATGCTCACCCCTACATGCGCCATTAGAGAATAGGTTAGTGTGAAGTCTGAATGACTGAACCTATCTTCTCCTTTTTGACCTTCCTTAATTGAGTTGAAGCTTGTGCATATGTTTTTCAGTATAAATAAGTACAGTTCATATTAAGTATATTAGGGAAACCTGAAAAATGAAGTAATCCAAAATCTGCTATAACCAGCTATATTACAATGATAGCATAAAAATATTTTAAACCGTTCATGTACATAACTTAAATATGTCAGTAGCTAAATAAAACGAGAGTTAATTACTAACTGTGTAACAATCTTAATGTATATCATCACTATATAAATCATACTTACCAGTGACCTTCCACAAAACTCCACAGCCAAACACAATTGTTCCTCTACCCAGAAAAATGACGGTAGAATCCATCCTTCAATTGAAAGTGAGAGACGTTGAAGTTATGAAACGTTGGGATACTCACTGGACAAAGTTGGCAAAGTAGGAAAATATGTGGTTGTAAATTAAAAAAGTACTCTTCTGAACTATGTTTAGTTAAATGTTTGATCACAATGTGTATCAAGTGTGTATTACATAATGAGGGTGACATGATATCATGGTGTGCATTACCACAATATTTGTCTCAGTATGCCTATCCTTTAATAATTTAACTATCAGATGGTGCCCAAGTAGATCATTTCGTATTATCTTATAATCCAATGTAAAATTGTGATAACTTTACGGACAATGAGATCCCACTTAGAGAAGAAAACGTTGGTTAATTAGAATATTTAAAGAATCAAATGTGATATTCCTAATGGCTGACTATCAATGACTCTTTTATTCTTTATGTCCATGTTTCTGTTTATCATTCAGTTTCTCTACCAAAGCCCTTCTCAATGGAGTGTATTGGTGTATGGGTATACCAATGTGCTGGTGGAATCACACTCCCAGATTATTATTAAAATGATCACTGGAACAACAACAATAGCATGAGGTAGCATATCTCATCAGGAAGATTAAAGACCTAAGAGTTCATGGGAACTTTGTCTTTCAGCATTGCTACAAAGAAGTCAATTCCATAACTTTGTCTTAAGCACCAACCTGTCTATCTATTCCAATTTAAATTCTCAAAGTTCTACTATCATAGAACAACCAGTATTACTCAGATATTATTACTATACATAGGAGACCACTTGGCACATAAGAAATCATATACTCCTACTAAATAGAAAAAAGGATATTACCATATCAGCTCTGCCTTGAACCAAATAAAAATCCCAAGCAAGGAAGGAGGAGAAGAAGAAATAGAAGAAGATGTATAACATTTGGTACGTACTGACCTTGATTGTTACTACCAGCACATGATCAACTGTTTAGTTGAATAACAGCTTGTTATGTAGATGAAGCATCTACAGGTGAACGTGCACTGAACCTTAACATGTCAAGATCAAGTCGCAAATCTGGGTTCAGATGCTGAAGTCGTGCAAAGACGTTCATTGTACTTTTGTTCATTCAACTTTTCATGCATTCTTTGTTGCATCCTCTCTACAATTTCTTCTATTTTCTATTGCATTCTCTCGTCAGCATCTAAAGAAGATCCAAGATTCCTTTTTTTCCCTTTTACCAAAGTCTTGGTAACCCCTCGTCCATACAATTTCACGCGACCTGGATGTTCCGGTCCCATGACTGATGCAAAAGCATCAATTGATTGACTGCCATCTTCACTTTCCTGAGTTGATTGTATTCTCTCCATTTCAGCCTACAAACCAAATAATAGAGAAATAGTTTTAAGCAACTAAAATTGAATCAACAATTAAGAACAAATAAATAATCATGACAAAATTTAAATTAGAAATTTCGTACAATTTTACTAATCGTATTGTCATATGAGCTTTTTTATACCCGGCCAAGTTTTCTTTTTCTTGTAGCCATAAAGATGTCCTTACTTGATAGAGTATCTGAAGTATAAGAGAATTCCTTATTTTTTTCCTAGTTACGTGAAAACAGGTCTAAGAATCTTTCCATATAAAGTTCTCAAGTTCATAATTTAAAATAAAATAAAAAAGATGAAACATCAAACCTCGCGAATTAGAGAAAAAGGTGTTCTGCCAGCAGTGTGCAGACACTTCAACTTATGAAAATTCTCTGTATTGGTTTCGGACATTTTCGGCAAATAAATGAGTCAACCAATAGCAACCAACAGTTATGCTTATTACTCACATCAAGACCCAAGATTACACTCATAGTATTAAAGCTTGGTTGATTAAGTACTATCACAACGACTATCAGATTTCAAACCAAAGAAATGGGTAGTTTTCTTCAGGTTCTAAAGGAATCACCACCTCAAATCCCTTTAACCAGATGCTACCTTTAGTTTATGCTTAATCGACAACCTTTAAGGAGATTACAAGCTCGCAAAGATGATGGCGTCCCAAGTCCATTTAGAGCTAATAGCAACAACTTAACTTTTCAGAAACAAATGTGATCAACCAACAGTAGCTATTCACTCGAATCAATTCAAACAGTCAAAAACTAGTATTCAATGCAGTAGTAGACACTATCAAATCATAATAACAGTGTTGTTATAGTTCACTTACTGAAGAACTGTAATACCCAAAATAACTGATTCATTGGTCATACCCACATGCTATAATATAGTCTTCGCATCCTGAATACTTCCTAAGATGCACATCTAGGAAAAGTTATTGATATTATGACTAAGGATGGATGTATTCCTCGATTCATTGATTTTATGACTAAGGCTGGATTCATTATTTGAGGGGACGATCCAGATATTACATTTCTGGAGGAAAAGGACCTCATAGGTACCAAAAGAACTATAAAGCCTTAACAGAAGTAGATCCAATGTATATACTATAATTTATGAGCAAAAAAGCACCTCCCACAATAAACAAGATTTGTGACACTACAAGGCCCTTTCTAAGGGATCACGACCTCGATGGTAAATTTGCAAATTACGATTCAAAAGCAACACAAACATTCTAAATGTATTGAGCATATAAAGAGGCTTACATCAGTCAACTCTGTGCAAAGGAACAAGCACTATCCCACCAAATCCAAGAAAAAACAGACGCAATATAAGAATCTCCTAGTTAACTTGGATGCTACACCATAATTTGTAACTGAGACCTTCATGTTCGGTACTATTTTACTTCTGATTCTTTTGACTCAGGCATTAATAAACAATTATGTTGAAACAAGATAAGAGATTCTGGATGTAATTACCTTGTGAGGATCGGAGTCCCAATATTTTAGAAGATCCTTAAAGTTAGATACCGAAACATCTACTGGCTCCATTCGAAGCTCATCATTCGCATAGGCTGTAAAGTGAGTTGTCTTCAATTAACTCTTATACTTTCTCCAAGCACTACAAATTGATTCAAAAACCCATTGTTTCACCTCGTCAGGAATGTCATATTTGTCCTACAAATTTAGTGCAATTGTGTTAGTGTAAGAACTAAGAAATATCATCCATGTTTATTGGATATTGGAAACTTCATACCTTGATATATCTCCACATATCATCTTTTGTGTCTAGTTTTGTCGCGCCCCCTTTTTCCCTTTCGCGCGGAAGCCCGGGTTTCGACATTCATGGGAGAACAACTCTTTTACTTTTGTAAATTGTGTATTTGAAGAGTCGTCACCTAACGGATTGTGGTGCGTTAGGGAACCTAGAGTAATTAACTCATTTAACTAGTTTGCATTACCAGATATTAGGGTAAGGGCTCGAAATAACCTTGAGCGAAAGTTGTTAGGCACCCCTCGCGGTCCACGACAGTGGGTCCCGACGAAACTTAAACTATATGAATTAGTCAAATAACAAGTAATCAAGTATTTGCAAATAAAGTAGCTTTCCACATGCATATATGGTCAAGGAAATTCAAATAGTGAAGATAAAAGAGGTTTGGACAACTTATACATGTATAAGTAAGGAAAAGAAAATTTAGAGAATTTAAACACATGCGAGATTTGGGAAAGGGAAGTCCTAAGTTGATTAGCCTACAGGATCATACCTATGCAATGCCCAGTAATCACTTCTCTATGAGAGGGGCTACACGTGACATTAGCGCACCGGTCATCATATCCTTTTACTACCCATTACCCTCCCCTTAGTGGTTATATGCGGGTTTAATTAATGACCTCTAAGCGTGCTGCTACCTGTCCCTTCTTTATGGTCCTAGAGGAATTTAGGACCTCTAAATCTGGACAGTTCTAGACAACATAAGGTTTTCAAAAGGTGATAGCCTAGGCGACAAGCAAATAACATGTAGGACAAGCAAATAGGGACAAACAGCTAAAAGACTCATATTTACCTCCACATGTATATAGGCAAACAAGCAACATATCTAAAACACAGATTTTGAAGAAGTTTAGAAATCCTAAGGACATGATATTTAGATGAATGTTCCAGATTCAGGATATGCATAAGAAAAGTGGCAGAATCCTAACCAATTTGCCTAGAGATTTTTATAGCCTGTTAAGCTTAAGCATTTTAACACAATCAAACACAGTTTCTAGTTTATATATATAGAGACTGATTACCTAAGGCTTTCCTAGGTGTGGGACTGCATGCAATCACTGTGAGCATGTGATTTTTGCCCTATACAAAATACTCCTATAAAATTCCAATAAAATAGATTTTTTTCTTAATTATTTTCTATTTTTAGGAATTTTTATAGAATTTGTTAATTGTTTGCATCTTTGTGCACATTTAATTTTATTAAAATCATAAAAAAATACCAAAAATAGCATGCATTACATTTAGATTTTTTGTTTTAAATTTTAGGATTAATTGGTAATTATTTGTTTTGATAAAAATGAAAAAATCACAAAAAATTAAATAGCCCATTTTACACTTTTTCATTTTAATTTTTAGGTTATTCTCTTTTAATTTAAAATTAAATAACTTTTATAATTACTGTAATTAGGTAATTAGTTTAATTTTATAATTTAGATAATTTAAAATTATAATTTTAGGATTTTTAATTAAAGAAAAGAAAAAGAAAAAGAAAAGAAAAAGGTAACTGAAAAAGGAGTCTTAATTTTCTGAATTGGGCCAATTGAAGCCAAAACAAGCCCAAATTCACCCAAACCCAGGCCCAAATCCGTTTTATCCGGTCCAGCCCTCCACTTAACCCAAACGACCCCGTTTCATTTTGGTGTCATCACAGCCTTTGGATTTTATTAATCAAACGTCCCGGAACTAACTACCCTATTAGTATATAACTGTCCGAACAAGGCTCTCCCCACCCCCAAATTCCAATCCCCTCCATTCATCCCTAACACCCCTAACCCTGAAACCCTATCCGCCCTCAGTCCCTCACTGTTTCCGTCATGGTCCGCCGGTCAAAAAGCGCCTCGTGGCGGCGGACTACCACCAATCCACCCCAAATATATACCTTGAAATCCCCATCCCCTCCTCATTCTAAATCCCCAATTAGTTTTTCTCAAATCCCTGCCGAGTTGCTCGAATCGTAGATTGAAATCAAGGCCAAAATCCAAATTGTTCCAAACTACACCATATTAACACAAGATAATCACCCTCTCCTCCGCTTTCCATATCTCATAACCATTCCCTTCAAACAAGCCCAGAAATTCCCAAATCTCGGATCTAAGATTGAAATCCTAATTTCTCTTCTCGGTCAGTATTTAGAGCATGTCAATCCAAACGTCCATTGGCTGGTTGTTCTTGTTAAGAACAGCCAGTTAATGGTTGTATAAGTTCATTGCCATTTCATTCAAGAAGTTTCATCAACTGGCATGTTCTAAAACAGCCTCAGGCTCTTTCTTTTTGTTCTTTCCTTGTTCTTGATATCTGTCTCATCTTTTGTTTTTCTTTTATGTTACCAACAATTAGGTTTTTCCCTTTATTTTTAATTTCTTTCCATGGTCATGTGTTCTGTCTTGTTTTCTTCTGTCGATTAGGTTTAATTTGTAGTTAATTGTTAATTAATTGGTTAGTTTAGGGTTTCAGACCTCTTAATTAGTTCTTAATATGCTGTAAATGGTCAATTTTTGTTTTCAGTAAATCATGCAAGTTTCAGGGTTTGAAATTGTTGATTGAGTTCGGATTCTGAACTTTATTGATTTAGCCTTAGAAACATTAGTTAGCTGATAATCCTAAAGTTTTTCTTGGCTTCATTACCTTGATTTGCCTTGTGAAATAGATGTGTTAAAATTCATTTTTAGCCGTTTGAGTTTAGTGTTGTAGTTAGTTAGATAAAACAGCCTTTTTCAATAATTAGGTTGATTTCAGTTTAAATAGTACCAGTTCTCTTATTTTCATTCATGTTAACATTTTTGCATCTGTTGACTTGTTCTGATTGTGTTTGATATGATTTGAAAATTAATAGAAACCTTAGGTACCTAATTGAACTAAAAGAATTTAGGTTAAAGATGATATAGGCAGTAATTTTAAGGGTAAAATTGGACTTCCACTTAGGCTAAAAATCAGAATTTATCAAGAAATGGTACAGCTGTCCTAGCTATCACAAAAGATGCTAAAATAGGATAAGAAGGACAGTTGTATTGTACTATTTTCAGCTCCTAGGATAAGGAATATTCTCTAAAATATACCCTCCCTAGGCAGCCTATATATGTAGGCTATTCTATTCTGAAAAAAGACAATCATTAGCATTACACAATTAATCATTAGAATCATTCTCTGCAAAATTCTGAGAAATACATCAAATTTTCAAAAACCTAAAAAAAAAAACTCAAAGACCTCCCTAATTTCTTCTAGCCTTCATAAGCTGAAAACATGGTTTGAAATTGGAAGTTTCTTGGATTCTCTTTGGGGTTTTTGTTGTGGTTAGCTGTAGCTGAAGTTTAGATTTTGGGTTTGATTCACTGTTGGTTTGCTGAGCTGAGTTACAATTGCAGGCTGCCTTGTTTTTTTTAAGCTGGTTTTTTCCTTTTCTAGGTATTTTTCTGAACTTTACTATGCTTGGATTGAGTTGTTTTGAATGAAAAGATGATTTCCTTAGACATTTGAGCATGAATGAAGATGGATTGTATGCTCTTGAAATGATTTTGGGATTTCCAACTTGTTTAAAGCTTTAAATCTACTCTAGTTTTGTCTTATGCTTACTTGCTTTATTCATTTTGTATAATGGTTGAAGTAAGAAGACAATAAAAATAGTTTATTAGTATTCAGTAGTGGATTGAAACATGCCATCATGCTGCTAAAAATATCTTTAGAAATAAAGTTATTTGAGATTGAAGGTAAAAAATGATTTAGCATAAGTTAGTCCTTAGTCGAAACATACCTATTGGATACTTTAGCACTATGTTTTTATTTTTTAAAACCTGAATCTGTGACCTGCTTGTGTTCATGGGATTTATTGCAATATGAATGTTGTCATAAATAAGGTAATATGGTCAAAGGTTATATGTTTCAGCTTTCGCCTTATGTATACGTAGGATTCCAATAGTTTTCTGCATATATGATTGGTATTAGCCTGAGGATATTTCTTGTTGTTGGTCACATGGCTGTAATCTGCAGATTTCGCCACCAGTTGGCCAAATCAGTTGATCCAAGCTAAAATGGGATTCAGCCGTCAAAAGTATGCTAAAACTGGTATTTTTTCATGTGGTGGATTGGGCTTCTGGTGGATAAGTCATATCCAAAAAGGGGCAAGTATTCACTAGGCTATTGATCATATGAACATTGTAATAGTTAGTTTGTTAATGTAATAGTTCACGTATTAATAGGTTATGGTATAATGTTCTAATTTTGGAAAGTTTCCTTTTAATTTGGAATACTGTAATAAGTTAGTTTTTGATTTATTGATTTAAAAATGACTGCTGTTAAATGTGTAATTACTTTGTTATTGTATTACCGCAAGCATAGTAATGCAATGGCCAAGTCCAGATCTTCAAGGCCCATTTTTGTAATTCAAGCTGGGCCAAACTTACGTATGAGCCCGGATGGGAAAAAATAAATCGCGACAAGTCTGAGCCTAGGCCACTGGGCAAGCAGGCAGAAATTCATAACTGGCTAAAAATGAAAAGGTGGATAGACCCAGCAGGTAGAAATTCATAACTAGACCCGCCTGAAGACCAATGTGGGAAAATACTCATTAAAATCCCATCCAAAGGGCAAGAGCCCATGCATTTTTTCCTGTTCTCTGTTGGGTCTAACCTTGAGCCCAAAATGCAGCTTGGTTAAAGGATGAACCTTCCCATTAAACCCAATAATAAATACCTAAGTGTCGATGCCCCCTTTTTCTCGCGAAATCGAGTTTACGACATTTGGGAAGACAACTCTATTCCTGTTTGGGAATTGGGTTTTTGGAATGGAAGAGTCGACACCTAATGATTAAGTGCATTAGGACACTAAGGGTTTTGAATTTTAAAACCATAGTTAGGGTAAGGGCTAGAAATTATCTCAAGGGGAAGGTGTTAGGCACCCCTCAAGATCCACTAATGTGGTTTCCGGTCGTGCTATGTTGTGACTTTAATGCAAGAAAGTATACAAATAATTTCACACATAAGGGTAAGTATGTAACATGCATGTTGGAATCTATAATTTGTTTGAGGGAGGGTCTAAGTGCAGAAAATTAGTCAAGCCATTGAATTAACAAAAAAGGAATTTAGAAGGAATAATGCAGTAAAATTAAGAGGAGTTTTGGGTAGTTGAAAAAGACAAAATTTATTGGTAATAAACTAAGTTACATAAAGGAAAGAGGTCCTAGGTTTATAAAACACATGGATCATCAACACAACACCGGTAACCAATCGTACGCATAGTGTTATCGTGTGATCATTATCTCCATGTCTACCCTTCCCACCCCGTTAAGGTATTAAGCACGGAATGGTATCGTTACCTACTGCATGCTATTACCTGTGCCACCTATCACTCCCATAGGCGTTTAGGACTACTATTCCAACAGGGTGAGTACTAGGCTGAACCTTTAAGTTTAAAGGATAAAATACTTGGCGACATACATAACAAGTAGGACTACACATAAAGGGAACATACAAAGGCAAATAAGAGGCTCACAAATCCGTCCACAAGTAAGCATGTAGTTGGCACATTTTTAACACATTTTAAGGTCTCAAAGGTAGAGATTTTTAAAGAAAAGGAACGAGTGATAGCAGTTAGGGTAAGTAAAAAGAAAGCTAAGGAAAATGTTAAAACCTGGTTTGAAAAAAAATGTTAAAGACTTGAAAATACAATAGTTTAAATCAAAGTAGTACGATTCTGGGTAGAAAAGGTAGCCCAGCAGTTTGAAAAATTAATAGAGCAAGAATAAAAAAGCAGTGAGAATAGATACATGATTTCAAAGAAAAACTTGTTCCCAGATAGAGATGGATTTTCAGTAAAAGGGTGACCCCCATAAAGTCACAACAGGAATGAGAGTGGCAGAATGTAAATTAAATCAAGCTGATTAGTCTTAAACTGATAAGAACAGGGTTAATCGATTCTTATTAGGGCCTAAAGCTTGCCTAGGCGACGTACGTATTGCCTACTTGCCTTAAAAAAGTGTGAACATGCATATTAATTCCAATTTTAAAGAGAAGACGCAGTCAACCAAACTTATGTTATTAAAAAAAACAGCTGGTGAGGCGTTCAGGAATTGCAACCCTAAATAACATGATATCTAATGCATATAAAGCTCCTAAAGCATGGACTCTAAATGCAGTAGTAGTTTTTAACAGTTATTTGTCGATTACTAACTATTTATAAAGTGAGTATAACAATCTGAAAGTAAAGAGCTTAAGACAGGATATCTAGGTGTGAGATGCATATCCTACACATGGCTTCTATTGCACAAATTGATAAGTAAAGCCCTATAGACATGTTCTCTACCCATTAATTAAACTAAGCATGCATAATCCCTCCCAATTTCACTATATCCCCAATCAGTTGTTTATAAGCTATTACAAACCATGATAGCTGAATTACATAATAAAAAATAAAATAAGAAGCTACTCTATAGGGAGCTTTCAACCAGGCCCAATCTTCCAACCTCACTTCTTTCGAGTTTCACAGCCTTGACCATGGTTTGGGTGCGGCAAAGCTCCCTAAGGGTACAGTGGGGGTCCTTGGCCTACACCAGCACCCAAACACTACCAAAATGTTGAACAAGTACAGTGTGAAATTATCAGCCTTGTGCATCAAAGTTCAATGGGCACTCAAAGGTACCCAAGGCAATGCTTACACTAAGGGGGTAGAACCTAAACTCTAGGAGTAGTGAGAGTGTGATAGAATTTTCTTTAAAGAAATTGAGTTGAAAAGCGGTTTTAAAAAATGATCCATGTAGAAAAATTTTTAAAAGAAAAATAATGGGATAGTTTTGACAAACTCAGAACCATAATACCCCATATAGTTTCGGGCAGTAAACACAAACAGGGAAAAGGGAAGTGAGGGGTAAGTAGTTCACATGTAATAACACAATTGCACCTAGATACCAAAGGAAAGCATTTCAAAACTTAGACAGTCACACCGAGTTTCAAACAATAGGGCTCATGATCACATGCTGAGAATATACTAGGGCTAGGGGTAGGAGAGAACATGCATTAAGCAAATCAGTAGGCATGCCGGATTAATAGAAGGATAGTCGCATAGGGGCATGTTAGTTGCAATAAGAACAGCAGAACCATAAGTAAAAGCATAGAAGAAATAAAATAAAGTGCAGCATGATTAAAAGCATATTGTTTTGGATGCTACAAATCAAATAGAGGGCATACCAGTCAAGGATGGGATAGTGTAGAGTAGTAGTGTGCAGGGAAGTGAGCAGTAGTATGCAAACCAAACAATCAGCAATGTATATAGCAGTAAAATAGTGGAGCAGCCCCAAAATCACTCAGTCTTGGCCTTTAACAGACTGAGTAATCAGTAGTCAACAAGGAGAGTGGGAGAGGATGTGTAGGAAACAAGAGAGAACACTAAGTATGCTTATGTGTGTAAGAGAGAGTTCAGAATAATGAACTTTTTTGTTCTTTTTTCGTGCTAAAGAGAGAGTAGGGTACTTATAGCTCTTAAATTAAGTGGAAAATAAGGCAATACATATAGACTTATTATAATTATAGAAAGAATACCTATTAGAATCAATTAAAAACTCGAATTCATTTAAATTAGGGAGTCATAGCTCAAACGGTACAAATTGCATCAAATAAGGAAGGTGTTTGCAAGACTGATAGTACAAAATAATTACCAGTAAGGAAAGTAAAAAGAAATAAAAATATTGTGCACATAAACAGACGGATTACAGACTGCTTTTGAAAATAATTGGTTCAGAAAATCACGGGCGAGATGGAAAATCACAGGGATTCAACACTAAGTAAGGAAAGCATCTCACAAGCAATGAAGTGACTCAAGTCAATGAAAAACCTAGAAAGAAACCACATACAAAAAATCTGGGATTCAAAGAGATACATAGAATCGGCAGAACACTTTAGTAAAAAGAGACAATTAGACATATTTAAACACAATAGGCACAAAACCAAGAGACCTAAGTAAGAAATCACAGAATCAGTGGAACGTTAGTGTCACACCTCCTTTTTCCGCTACTACACCCCGTGAAGGGCGTAGTAAGGGGAGTTTTTCCAATTAAAAGACAATCGAAACGGGATTTATTATTAAGAGTTGGAGTCGCCACTTGAGAGATTTATGGTGTCCCAAGTCACCGGTTTGTATCCTGAATCGAGGAAAAAATTGACTTCGTATTACAGTCTACGAATCAGAAATCTGGATAAGGAATTATGTTAACCCGGGAGAAGGTGTTAGGCACTCCCGAGTTCCGTGATTTTAGCACGGTTGCTTAACTGTTATACTTGGCTAAATTACCTGATTTTTAATACATGTTCAAACCTATGTGCATTTTTACCTTTTAACCGCTTTCATTATTATTATTAGACAAAATTACACTCTATGTCACTTGGGCCATACAGCCCACTCAAAAATAGCCCATATTTGAGGCCTTTATCTGGCATAGCCCATGTTGGCTAACTTATGAAATTTTATTTTCACACGGTAGCCCACACCTTAACATAACCGTTTTAATATTTTAAATTTTAATTTCTCTGTTGCTCTCTTCCTCACGCTTTTCTCACTCTCTGTTCCTCTCGATTTTCTCCGACCATAACCGACTCCATTGTTGTGTGCAAGTTGCTTTTCGAGGTTTCAATCTTAGTTTGAGGTAATTTTCGTTTCATTTTATGCTTCTCCTACAGTGTTGGTTTTGAATTT